>PVKA01010275.1:0-43642 GCA_004027165.1 Ctenomys sociabilis
GATTTTTGTCTGGATGGCCGAAAGGCTGACATTTCTTGACTTGCATTTTCATGTTTTGTCCCACGCTGTCTGATGACCGTACCCCTCACCTCTGAAAGCAGGCAACGTGGCAGAAGCTGGGACATTCTGTGGCACTGGAACCGTGAGGGGTCTTTCCTGCCAAACAGGAAAGCTGGTCTCATTTAGGTTTTCTGAAATCACATCTTTGATAAGCTCTTTGATTGTTGGGATGCAGAGAATTGGTGGGGCTTCTGAGAGCTTAAAGAAATAATACGTGAGGGACCTGACACGAAAAAGCCTGGAGTGATACAGAAGCCCTCTATATCTTCAGGCCTCTGCGTGCCAGCCAGGACCAACCGTAAGCATCTAATTTGCCAGTCTATTGAAAGAAACAGTTAATGCTTAATTCTTTTTTTCTTCTTCTCTTTAATGTTGTCTAACTTTTAAAACCAATTTCACTTGTTTACATCTAGTAACGTAAATAATTAGAAGATAACATCATGCAATGCAACAACCACTGTCGAGTTCCTATTATTTTGTTTAGTGAAATTTTGCGTCGGTTCTAAGTTTTGTCTACCATTTTGTATTCTTTTAGAAAAAACAATGATAATAGGGGGGCTTATGGGTTAGCTCAGTTGTTTAAGTGCCTGCTTGGGCAAACCCATTCAGGCACAGGGACCGCGGTTTGATATCCAGCTCCCCATGCTTTAGCAGACTTGCCCTTAAGACAGCCTGAGCCAGCCAAAAAAAAAGATAATAAAAAACATTTGTTCAACTCACACCCAACACCAGCTCCCCTCGTACGATGGCAGCTCTGTGAAGAAGGTGCAGTATTTGCCCCATTTTATAGATCAAGAAATGGAAAACTGAAGTGTTTCAGTAACCTGTTGGAGCTGGAATGCAAACTCAAGCATCTGGCTCCCAATTTTATGGTTTTACCCTAGACTCTGCTCTTGCTGCTCTTGTCAGTCCTTATTTTGCCAGAGGTTTTAGCCTGCCACCATAGCTCATGCGTTTTGTTTTTGAGACAGGCTCTTTACTATGTAACTGAGGCTGGCCTTCGGCTCATAGCCCAGGTTGGTCTCAAACATGCCACAAGACTCCTTCCTCAGCTTCCCAAGTGCTGTGATTACAGGCGAGTGCCACCATGTCCCGTTCCAGGTCTGGCATGGCATGCGGTACCAGGGATTAAACCTGGGACCTTTCACTTGCCTGGCAGGCACTTATGTTGCCAAGTTGTCTCCCAGCTTGAGAGTAGGTGCTTTATTTGAATTGCCACCCCAAGCTTGGAGGAAAGCTGGTCCTAGCACAACTTTCTAAAAATAATCCTTTTCACCAGCAAAAAAGAAGTTTAAAGAGATAGGAAGAAGAGATTGCCTACTATTTTGATGGGGGAAAGAACAAGGGTGGAATTAAGAATCTGGTGCAGGGCCTGGAAGAGAAAAGGATCCTTTGAAGCTCCCGAGGGTCAGCCAGAGCATCCTGGAGCTGCTTCAGCCGTGTGTGCAGCAATGCTAATGCATGCTTGAGAATGCCTTGAGGCCAGAGCTGCAGAGGGAAACTGGCTGGCAGTGGCTGAGCGTTTAATTAACAGTTGGGTCCTCTGGGGGTCCTGCTGTGATCTGCACAGCCTCAGTGTCCCCACAGGCTCCCAGAACATTGCTTATTGGAGGCTGAGCTAAGCTAAGTCCAAATTGCTGAGGAAGAGACACATGGCTTTGATGCCAGCAGAACTGGAGAGGTCCCTGGGCCTGAGGTAGGGCCCTGTCTGCCCAGATCTACCCTCTCTTGTCCCTCAGCAGTAGCCACTTAAATAGTAAGGGAGGTCTCTTCCTGGGGAGACATGAGGAAGAGTTTACAGCCCTTCTGCAGAGAAATAAAATACTGCCATCTGCTCTGGATTCTTCCCCCTTAAGCCCCCAGAGATGGGATTTTTGAGTCAAGAAGGAGGGATATAGGAGAAGGGTGGGTGGGGCAGGGTAGAGAGAAATAGTGATGTTTAAAGATATGCAGAGTTAGAGATGGGATTTGTTATGGCTGTATCTGATGTTCCCCCAGAGCCTTAAAGTTGTAGGGCTTTTTCAAAGGTGGCTGAATCCAGAATGTAGGATCGATTAATGATGCAGTGTTGGGATTAAGGGAGCCTGGATTAAGGGCGAGTGATTGCTGGCTCAGCCTACTGATTGGACTGGCACCGCCCTAATTCCCATAGACTGGATGCATCACAAAGGACAGAAAGAGGCTGGTCTCCCCCTGTTGCTCTTGTTGCTTTTGCTGTCCATGAACTGTTGCTCCTCTGCCTCGCCTCTGCCCTCAGCCAGCCAGTGGTGGATTGAAACCTATGCAAACTGGGAGCCCCATAAACCTTTCTTTCCCCTTTTAACTTAGGCTGGCTGGTATTTTGTCTCAGCAACAAAAGAAAAATAACTAAGGCAGGATTGCTGAGGGCTGCACAGACCTAAGGAGCACAGAAAGACAGAGGAGGATTTGGGAGAACAGAACAGGACCCAGAGGCCAAGGCTGAGACAAAGCTAAGAAGCAGGAGACAAAGAGGAAGCGGGTGCTTGACAGAGAAAGGCAGACAGGAGGGAGAGGGAGACTAAAGGTCAGGTCTGCGGAGGCTGAGCTGATGACGCAGTGGAACCCCTGGTTGACCCCAAGCATGGGGTGCAGGAGGCACTAACACAAATGGTGATGCAATGACTTATCCGCAGCAGGTGAGGTAGGGAGTGGCCTGGAACGCACAATGGGCCCTGAGCAAAGAGTCCTGGGTGGGAACCGCGAACAGCGGCAGCTCAGTCTCTGCTGGATCTACATGAAGTTTATTCAGGAATACTCTTTGGGCAGGGAATACTTCCTTCATCCTTGGCATGACGGACGGTCTGAATTAGGTGTTCAGTCCTTCAGCCAGCAGCCAGAGTTCACATTGGTAATTCTGCTTGCTCCCTTTTCTCTCTGACCTCCTCTGGGGCTTTGTGCAGGTTGCTGACCTGGATATCAGAGGGGAAGAGGTCCTGTTCAAGTGGTGATGGTAACCTCTGGGTACCACTGAGGTTGAACTCGCCAACCCAGGCATGCGTTTGTAGCTTTCTGAAAGTTTCTCTTGACCCGGTTGTGGAACCCACAGGCATAGACTACTGGATAAAAGAGCCACTTTTCATTTGCTTTTAAGGGTGAACTGCCCTTAGGGGTCACATAAGGGGAGATGGCTTATTTAAGTTAGCTGCACCCACCCATGACTCAACATTGACATTCACACAAAGTCTATTAGAGCACATTTATTCCAGTAGGAGTACGGAGGTTCAGAAAATCCAGCTGTTGCCACAGGAAGAACCTAGATTGTCCAGCTGTTACCAGTGCACACAGCGGCAGTAGTTGGCTTTATTCCTGTTGGCTTTGTTCCTTTATTCCACTTAGCTTTGTGAAATGTGGTGGCAATGTCCCTAGCTTAGTCAGAGGAGGAATTGAGCTCAAGCACTAGCCCCCAAAGAACAAGTGCCATGGTGGCCCAGGTTAGATACGAGGTCTGAACTCTAACCTGAGATGTGAGCAGTAGGCTCAGTGTTCCTGCTCTTTGCCCAGGGCTTCTGTCCAGACTTATCCAAGATCAGAGCCACCAAGCAGGCTGCCCCGAGGCAGGAGCTTCAGATTTGCAAGAGCTTCGCCTCTCCTTCTGGTGAATCCATGGGTGAGTCCTCCTCAGGGGATGGATGGCAGATGGCTTGCTGTAGAGGTGGTGCCAGTACCAGGCCAAGAGAGAGAGAAGGTCTCTAAAGCCTGTCTCTCCTGCTGGCATTGGGTGGGAGAGAAGGAAATGGCTGTGGTCACACACAGCACCCAACTCCCAGTGGCTTTAATGCCAAGAAAAGTAAACATGCTCATGCTCACAGTAGAATCCAGTATGAGCTGGCATCTTCCACACGGTCCTCCAGGGCTCCAGGTTCCTGCTCTTTAGGACTCTATACTCTAGGTCTTTAGAAATAGAAGCATTGCAGGGGAGTTCAGATTAGGTGTGGAAGTTGTAGGCAGCTATACATTCATGTGTTAGTTAGGTTCCCAACCCTGTGATGAAATGCCTAAGATACTTGACTGAAAGAGAAAGGATTATTTTGGCTCCTGATTTCAGAAGTTTCAGCTCGCAAGCAGCTCTCTCCATTGCTTTCAGGCCTCTAGCAAGGAGGAAACATCACACACGAAGGGTATGGCTGAGTTCTTCTCCTAGTGGCAGCCAGACAGAGAGAAGGAGAGAGGAGGAGAGAGAAGGAAAGGGAGGTGGAGATGGAGGAAGAGACGGAAAAGAATATAGAAAGGGAAGGAGGAGGAAAAGGAGGAGGAGGAGAAGGAGGAGGCAGAACAGGAGAAAGAGGGAGAGAGAGAGAGAGAGAGAGAGAGAGAGAGAGAGAGAGAGAGAGAGAGAGAAAGAAAAAGGGGAAGAGGAAGAAGAGATCATGCTGGCTTTCAAGGGCAGATCCCTAGTGACCTACTTCCTCCATTAAGCTCACTTCCTAAGGTTTTCAGCACCCTTCAATAATGAGGGGTGAAGGGGTGAAGAGTCCATCCATGGATTGATGAACTGATGGACTTAGAGCTCTTGTGACCCAGTTATAGTCCCCACCTTTGAGTACTGCTGCACTGGGGACCAAGTCTTCGGTACAGGAGCTTTGGGGGGAACAATTTAGATACACATTCCAAAGCCTGTTTGCAGCACTGTGGCTTAGATCTGAAACAGCCTCCCAATTTCTCCCATGTGTGCGAGGTGATTGGGCTGTGGGAGCACCATGCTTATTCATAGACTCATCCAGCGATGGGCTCATAGTGGAATCTTGGTCATGAGCTGGGCCTTATTGGAGGAGAGCTACTGGGGGTGACCCGGAAGCAGTGTCCTGGTCTCTGGGTCCTCCTGTCTCTCTCTTCTTCCAGCCCCCATTGGGTGAGCAGTGTTTCTTCACCAGACTCCTGAGTCATTGCCACTTTTGCTTTGGAACCAGCTTGCCACAGATGGAATCTTCTGGAAACCATGAGCCAAGGTACACTTCTCCTCCTCAAAGTTTCAAGGGTCAGGTATTTTTGTCTGAGGAACGGGAAAGCTGGAAGACAGGCAGGCTCTCCCTGGGGATTTCTACTTTCAGGTTATTGGTCAGAATTGTTGCCCTGGACAAAGTCTGGATTCAGAATGTGTGAGTATGTGTGTTTGTGTGTGTGAGTGTGTGTGTGTGCCCCGGTAAACTAGAACACTTGCTTACTTATGACCACTACCCCAGATGATGGGGGGTTGGTTGAAGACACTGGGCTTTGGCTCAGATAATTCTACTTTGAGTCCCCAGGTGACCTCTATGCTTCCAATTTGTGGTACCAAGGGAAGAGAAATTCCAGGGTGGAGCTGAGTGGAGGGTGGGCACCTCACATGGCCTGGCCAACCTTTCCTTCACTTTGGGTATTCAATGGTGTTTGCTTCTGCATTGAGAAAGGCCCCAAAGCCTCATCCTTGGGTAGCTTCTCTGGTTCTGAAGTTTGTGCAGTGTTAGGTCAAAAACATCCTTGGAGTGGCCAATGTAGGACCTATCACAAGTGCATCAGGCTGAAAATTTCACCTTATCTAGGAGGGTAAGGCTGCTGCTGAAATACACAGATGGCAGCTGTGGCAGACCAGGAGGCCTGTCTGCTCAAGTCCTGCTGAGAATGGGGGCTCTCAGAAAAAAGAAACATGCATCTTTAGGCCTTCAGAAATATCAAGAGACGCAGCAAGACCAAGATCCACATGCCTGCTTCTGTTTTTAACACCAGCAAGTAATATCTTAAGACATACACAGCAGTACTGTAGCGCAAACAAGATGCATCCACAGGATAACTATTTCCCAAGGGAGGGGGTCTCAGTTTTGCTGTGATAGCAGATTCAGTGTTTGCTACAGGGATGGGTCCCTACTTGCAGGTCACAGGGGACTGGCTTGCTCTATTGATACCTTCTTGGGTGTGCGGCAAAGCTCAGCCAGATGTTAAATAAATACCCACTAATTACCCTAAAATATTTATTGAGGTTTCTCCACATTGTAATAAGAAATTGCCAAAACATCCATCAGCTACCGAGCTGTTAATCATTGGTAACTATATTTTAAATACAGCATCCCATTAGTATTTTAATTTAACCTGTCTCCTAGAGAATATGTACTGAATCAGACAAATGTCCCAAGCTTCAGAGCCAAGGGAAAAATTTCCTCACCTAGTTAATCTTTATGTTCTTCTCTGAGGGAGGAAATTCCTACTGCACCACAAGAGAAATATTTCCCCAGGTTGTGTCGTTGGCAAGTGTCCTTGAGGAACTTTCTGGGGTGAGGCAAGGAGATCAGAGAGGATGCTGGGCACCAGGGCAGGGCTAGGACTTTGGATTACTGCTGCCTGTCAGTCTACGTAAGTGCAAAACTGCGAGATTGTGCCACTCAAAAGAAGAAACTGATGTATTCAGCCCCAGTGAGCAACAGTGGTCTTGCCTAATTTGAATGTGCTCCACAGGTCGCCGCCCTTCTCTGCAGCCTGCCTTTCTGTCTAGGTATTGGTTCAGACCTCAAGCTGCACCTAGACCTTTATCTCAGGAGGGGCCAGTCAGAAAGGGCCAGACACACACTGACAGGCTGAGGAGTTCATGTTCACCTCTGCTTTGGAGGCCGCTATGATCTTTGCGCAGCCTTCTCCTCGTGAAGGGTATGTCCACCCAGCAGACCTGGCAGAGAACACAATGCATCCCAGGTACTGTCCTGGGCCCAGAGGCAGAGGTGTGAACGGAGTGGGAAGCAGCCCGACCTTTAAGCAACTTATCCTCTGGACTTAGGAGGTGGGAGGCACAAATGTCAGCATTCAATAGGCTCAAATACTTAGGAAATGACTGCCAGCTTTTTCTTCATCCTTTCTGCTCTCCTGTATGGGTTGTGAAGCAGGCTTCAAAGGAGTTCTTATGTCCCCAGCATGGCCCCAGCTGCGACGTTTTATAATACCTGGTTGGTTTGCAACCCAGTGATACATGTCTTAAAGGATGATGTGTGGGGCTGGAACCCAGCTGTAATTTCACCCCTGGCCAGCACGTATCCCTGATGGAGTCCCAAAGTTACTGCTTTCTAGAAGTTTCTTTCTCTGTTCTCTGCACAACAATGGTGCGCAGCGAAGAGGTGTGACCCTAATGACACATACCGTGAAAAATTACTTCTCACCTGCGCATGAGAATGTGTTGTAAGTTCTGTTCCACGTGTTTCATTTTCTGTCTTAGGATGAAAGGGCCGTGGGTAACTGAGGCATATTCTTGCTTAGAAAGAGTTTGGTCCATCCAAGAGGGTTGAGCAGCAATGTACAGCCCTGACTCTGAATTCACAAACTGTCTCTTCTATTCATACCTTTGCAGACAGCGCAAGTCCTTTGTCCAAACCCCTAATATCTGGGTAAAAGAAAGCACATTCTTCTCACAAGAGGTATACAAGTACACCTGTAAGCAGCCAGGCGCTAAGCATTCATTGTACATTAAGTTCCAAAGCACATGTTACGTTCTTTCTTTGTGAAATTTACAATTTCCCCCATCATCTGCATGCCAATTACATGTGTGCTTTGTCTCTCAGTCATGCTGTGAATTTCCTTAGGGCAGAATCCATGTAAAATAGTAAAGGGGATACTGTACCTCATAATATATGATCAGATTCTGGGTATATTTTGGAGGTAGAGCAGGAGGAACTTGCTGACAGATTGGACATGCACTGTGTAAGAGACTCAGGGGGATGGGAATGTTGAGTTGGACATGAGCAGTGGAAAAAATTCAGTTGCGCTGCATACACATGGAGAAATTGTGGGAGGAACTGCTACTCAGGAAATTTAAGGTCATTAATATCTGTTTTATTGCTTCCAGAAGCAGGGGATGCTCAATACTTCTCTGTGAAAGGGAGATGTTTAGTGGTGCAGAGACCTCAAGAACAGCTCGCCCTGAATCAGAGAACTAGAAAGAGCTTCATCTTTCAATTCATTATTGGCTTTTTTTGATTAGTTAAAAACAGACTCTGTGTGGTGCTGGCATGGTTTGAACCATTCACTGATTTTCCTTTTTAGAAAGAGATATCATGCTGAAGGCCTAGGGAATTGGGCCAGCAGCAATAGCTAGCGAGGCTTAATAATCAGTTTTTTTTTTTTTTATTGTGTTTCTTTTTCTGGGTAACTTCTTTTTATGACTGAATGCTGGGTCATTTATAGTCTAGCCATGTATTTCCTCTTAAAATGAATCTACTTATGTTAAAAAGGGAATTGATTTACAAATAAATGTTTAAGTAAATCCGTGTGTATATTTATGTAGGAAATATTTATCTGGTGTGGACAGTGTATTAGGCGTTATTTTGGTTCCTAGAGATACAGATTCGATCAATGGCTTTCTTGGAATTCTCAGTCTGGAGCTGGGGGGAAGGTGGATAATGAACGGAGAACAGGTGCAATTGAAGTGTTTTAGACTGTCATGAGGCATCTGAGGCATAGAACAAACGAAGCAGCAAAGGGGGTGGCCACTGGGGTGGGGGTCGCAGCATAAGTAGAGTGGCAAGGGCAGCATTTGGAGAAAGGCCTTGTAGAGGGCCGGCGTGGCTAGCTGCGGGGGCTGCGGTAGCTCCTTCGGCCCAGTTGTTTCTGAGATACCCGCGAGCCATCAAGTGGATGCTCTACGTGGACTGTCGGATATCGGAGGTCGGAGTTTAGGGAGGACCTGCCTGGGGACATAAGCGCAGTTGCGATCAGTGGCCCGTAGGTAGGGTTCAGGGACCAGGCGGAGACGTGGTGAAGCATGCACTCCTCTCCTCCCCGCTGCAGCTCCCCGCACAGCGACTGCGCTTCGGTTGGCTGCCGTCTGGGTGCAGATTTGGCAGGTGCAGTTGGCCAAGACTATTTTCTTAGTTACTCTGGGAAAAAAAAAAAACAAAAAATAAAAAACAACCCAATTTTGTGTGGGCCCCAGAAGGGCAAAAATATTTGCCTTGAAAAACATAGCTTTCAGTCCGATCACTGCTTACCGAGCTTTACATGTCCAGCTTTTCAAATTGATCCGTCTCGTCATTTTAGCTCCCTAGACCTTGCTTTCTTCTCTGCGCGGTTCGTATTTCCACTGGGAAGCAGTTGTCTGAAGCCTGAACTATATATGTCAAAACATCCTGTTCGGGTTTTCTGAGGTTTCTGATGTCGGACAATTCAGCGCATTTGGCTTCCACATCAGAGAAAGGGAATTTTCTTGCTGTCTTCATGTTATTGCTATAGATGGGGCTCTGCTGCCCTCCGTCAGGGCCAAGGCCAGATGCCTCAGATGTGTGCAGTGGGTTTTGCTACATTGAGTGAAACCAGCTCGGCCTGAGAATTGGGAGGGCAATTTAAAAAAATAATAACTCTATCAAGTGGACGCTTATGTCTGCTGGGTTCTGCTCTGTGGCGGATGCCACCAGTGCCCCACAAAGACTTTCACCCTTGCCCCAGCTCCCATGGGAGATGCTTCTAGCAGCCCTTAGCTGCTTTCTGGTCGAATGAGCTTCCTTTCTTCCTTTAACCAGAGCCTCTTCACCTGCCAACTGGGAACCATCCCCTCCGGCTGAACAGTGCTGCCTAGCTGGCTGAGAAGGTTTTTTTTGTTGGCTGCCTCAGGCTGTCATAAGGGCTGGTCTGGGGATGGACCACCATAGCCTGGCCTGACTGCACTTGCAGAAGCAGGCATTTAAATAACTGAGCTAACCGGCAGCCGCCCCCCCCCCCAAGGGGACCTCATGTGGCTGAACAGGGCCATCTCACCTGCCCATGTGATGGGGACAGTCAGTGGCCTATGGCTCACTGCCAAGGTGCGACCCCTTGGGCTCTATCTGGGGCCAGCTCCACAGTTCTGTGTATGGGCCAGAGCTTCCTGAGTAATCAGGCTGCCGGCAGCTCCGGGCTGAGACTCCAGCCTCACTTTCCTTCATCGTCCATCCGGCCCTGCCCTCGCCTCGCTGTCCTCTTCCCCAGAGCACTGTGTCTCAAAACTGCATCTCTGGCTTGCTCTCTAGGGAGCTCAGCTTCACCATCTGGTGTCACAAATGGTGATGCCATCCTTTCAGTGACCCTCTGGCACAGAATAGCAGTAACTGTGATAACGGTAATACTAACAATAGTGCCTCTCCTCTGCAGAGACTCAGGGTGAGTGACCAGCCCAGGGTCACTGTCCAGGGTCACCTTCCTAGGCTGATACAAGAACCAGCAATCAAAGGCAGCCTTTACTCTGAAGTTCATTCTTCCAGCAACATGATCCTGTCACCTTTCCCTACTGGTGCTCCCAGGTATTTCCAACTTCAAAAGTTTTCTACTTTCCTCTTCTTGTGTGTGTGGGGTCAAATGGGAATTTTGAAAGCAGTACTGATTGGTAGGCCAGGGAGCAATGTAGACTCTTCTTTTAAAATTTAATTTTCTTATTATTTTCAAATTTATTTATCTGGTACAAGGTCTTGCTTTGCAGCTCAGACTCATAGTGATCCTCTTGTTTCAGCCTCCCCAGAGCTGGGATTACAGGCATGTGCCACCATGCCCAGTTCTGGGGGTCAAACCTGGGTCCTTGTGCTTGATAGGCAGGCGCTTAGACTGCTGAGTTGTCTTCCTAGCCCTGAAACCTGGATTCTTGGGGACACAGAGAAAGGTATTTAACCTATGCATATACACAGCTGTGTCATGCTCATTCTGGGAAGAAGTAGTTACTATTGGAAAATCCAAAAACCTCTGATGTGGGTTATAGCTAGAGAATTCCAGCCATTTATAAGTACCTCATATTCTCCAGAGTGCCTCTAGATTTGCTGTTGGCTGCTTTCTGTGCACAGTGCACAGGGTTTTGATAGTCCAGTGTTTAGAAGACACGGATATTTGTGTAGGTTCCACCAGTAATGCCAATACCCCCTTGCTAACTGAAATCATTGCCTCATCTGTAAAATGGGAGAAAATGCCTCCCTCCCACTCCTTATGAAATCACTGGAAGGGCACGAGAACCCACAGGCTGTGCTCTTAAGAGAGGACTTAGGGTTGCTGAGCCAGGAGGGTGTTAGGCTTCCCCAGGGCACCACCCAAGCGCACACTGCGGGCTTCTGCCTCCTGGTGGGTCAGCTTGTGCTCCGGATGAGGCTCGGAGGAGGTGTGCGCGGTCCAGCTGTGGGGTGATCTGCTAGGTGAATACCTGCGACATCCCTCCTGGCGGTGGGAAGGCAGCGCTGAAATGGCTTAGGGAGGGAGTGGGGGTTTGATTGATGGCAAAGTCAGTGTCAGCAACAAACGATGACAATATTGGGCTTGTAAGAGGACACAGATGGCTTTCGCCCCCCTGGAGAGAAGTGAAGTGCCCAATCTCTTTCTTCCTCAGACTAGTGAGATTGCAACTGGAAAATAAAATTATAATGATGAGAACTTATGTGCAGTGAGTTTTTATTTATTTATTTTTTTTTGTATTTTAGGGAAGGGTCTACACTTTGGGGTCTCACTATTAGATCAGACTCATAGTGACCTGCCTGTTTACAACCTCCCAAGATCTGGGATTACAGGTGCACACCACCAAGTCCAGTCTCAATAGTGCACCCTGTGGGGCGGGTCTAGCAAGGCAGGCCCAGGATCAAACTGGCACCCATCTTTGATAGGACTAAACAAAAAAAGGGGTTACAAAGGAAGAACCATTCTGTGTTTGTATAAACAGTACAGTTAGGATAAATATGCAGTGCTTTCGCAAAATTCTATGAGAAGAAAGATTTGCACTAATAGTGTTTGGACAGGATATCCTGTCTGCTTCTTGTACTATGGATAACCACTAGGAAGATAACAATGTAAAAAGTATTAATTATTGAAACTGTACTATAATTCAGCTTTAAAAAAGATAGGTATACAGCTACATTCTCTTAATTCATTGATCAGAGGCATCTGCTTGAAAAGTATTTGTACATAGAGTGTCATGTATGAACCTTGTACAACAAAAAGCCACTATGAAAACAATGTGCAATGTATAAATTGTTGAATCTGTCCTACTAATTTGATTTAAGTGTCTCATTGCTACTTGTTCTTCAATTAAAAAAACAAAACAAAACCCGCCAGTGAGCCTGCCTGCAGGCACTCTAATCCGCTGAGCTATTTGGCCAGTCCACGGACTTCTTTTATACTTCAATGCCTTTTGGTTAATTGCTGATCCTTCCTGAGCTTCAGTCTCCACCTCTTTGGAATGCGCACGTGAGGTAGACTGTGTGTTTTGTAGGGTCCTTGCGGGCATCTCATCTGATGAATTTAAAAGCAGCTGGGTGCCAGTCAGATCACTTGACGAGTCCTGCATTTTTCCTGCAGAGGCAGTGACACTTTCCTTCTTCTCTCCTGGGGCCTCTCAGTTTCTCAAGTCCTCCTCTGTTGAGGCTGGTGGTGCTTCTGCGGCCGCACATCTGGTCTGTGGGAAGACAGGAGGCTCAAAGCGGGCTCAGGACTGCTTCTTAAGGATGCTCGGTTCAGACAGCAGACAGCGCTGGCCGGCTCTGCGGGCCCCCAGGGCTGAGGTGTGCCTGCGAGGCCTCACAGGGCCTTCTGGGAATCCGGAAGCCCTGGCGCTGCTCAGCGCTTTCCAACTTTGTGTCGTTCTTTTTCTTCCCCCCCCCCCCCCCGGGGGTGGTAACTCAATCGTTTGCCACACACACTGGTAAGCATTGTTCTATGAGAACATTTGTATTAGTATATATTATGGCTACAGTTTTAAGTGTGATCATTCTGCACCCTTGTGGAATGTACTTTTCTCCATTTTTCTCATGTTAGAATAAATGTGGTTTATTCCTAAGATCCACATAGTATTCTGTCACATTTTTTTTTTTTTTTTTTTGTGGCACTTTTGGGATTTCTTTTTCTTTATATTTAAAAAAAATATTTATTTATTTGGTACAGGATCTTTCTACACAGCTCAGACTCGTAGTGATTCTCCTGTCTCAGCTTTCCCAGTGCTGGGATTACGGGTATGTACCACCTTGTTTTGGGTTCAGAATGGTGTCCTGGAGCCAGAAGGGGTCCTTGTACTTACCAGGCAGGTGCTTATGCCACCGAGCTATCTTCTCAGCACCTATTCTTTTTTTTTTTTTTTTTTTTTTGGCAGAACCAGGATTGAATTCAGACCCTTGTGTTTGCCAGGGAAGCGCTTATTCTACTGAGCCATCTCCCCAGCACCTCCAGCACCTATTCTGTCACATTTTATACCCTTATTTTCATTAACCAATTCTCTCACTGATCACCAAGTTATTTCCAGTTATTTTGCGGGTGATGAGCCTGTGTACCTACTTGGCGTATTAATGTTTTGAGTCTTCTATAAGAGATGGGCTTCATTTAGTGAGAAGTATTTAGATTTTGGAGACATTTAAGAATAATTTGGCAGTAGATTTCTTTTGATTGTTGTAAGAAACATTTTTTCTAGCCTTGAATATTTCAGGCTCCCTGTGGGCTCTGCGGATTTGCCGAGGGCTCCAATTGATCTGTCATCATGTGGAGTGTCACGTGGTGATGGCCATGAGAGAGAGGTGTATGACTCGCTGGGGGTGATGGGAAGGCACTAGAGAAGTTTTCACCAGGAACATTGGACCTGAGCTTTGGGTAAGTAGAATTCGCCATGTGAAAAGGAGAGAGAACAGAATTTCAGACTTAAGAAACAGGGCTTCCAAGGCCAGGTGGGAGGGGGAGAACATGCTTTACATTTGCTAAATCCTGGTTTAGAGGAGGAAGGATCCAGTAGGAAGCTGCCAAAGGTGCCGAGAATGGACTGCAGGGCCTGTGCTGCAAAGCCTGAACTTGGGGTGAGATGGCAATAAGGTCGTGGGCTTCCTCAGGGTCTAGCTGGGCTCAGGTCTTCCTCAGCTCATCGCTGTGAGGCCCACTCAGGAAAGCCTTTGTTCCTGGCAGAGGGGACAGTAGAGGTCTTCCCTGGCTTTCTGGCTGTGACCCTCCACATGGAGTGCGTAGACAGTGGGGTCAGGGTTGTGCCTACCCAGCCTGCAGGCTCTGCTCTTCCCACATGACCTGCGATTCTCATTCCTGTCTACTTCCAGGCCCTGTACACACCTCTTTGGTAAATGTGGCCTCTGACCATGCTGTTTCTGAACCTTCCCACTTGGAGCAGTGCCCAGGGGGTGGTTGTTTGTAGGAGACAGGCAGACAGACAGACAGACAGACAGACAGACTGACTGACTGACTGACTGACAGAGGTCTCAAAAGCATGCTGACATCCCCACACACCTCTTACATAAAAGAGGAGGCGAGATGCAAAGAGAAAGGAGCAGCTTGTGGGTTCATGGCCCCCTCTTGCTCGAGGCCCCATAAAAAATCTTTACTTCTTAGTTTGCTGTCTTTTAGGTTAGGATTTTGTTGCAGTTACTTTTCTCTCAATGCTAGGACAAAATACTGACATACAAAATCAAGGAAGGAAAGATTTATTTAGCTCGCAGTTAGTGGAGGTTTCCGTCCATGCTCAGCTGACTCCAAGGCAGAGGGGCACAGGGCAGAGGGCTGCTGTTCATGGGGGCAGAAAACAGCAAAGTGCAAAGTGAGGAGCAGCAGCTGCGGCAGCCAGCAGGCCTCTCTCCCTTCCCTGTGTTGTATTCAGGGTGCTGGCTCCAGGGTACTCGCACCCATAATCCCAGCACCGGACCATGAAATAATCACAAATTCCAGAAACCTTTCCCAGTGACTGTACGTGGCTCTGGGGAGACATTTAGACACAAACCATAACAGATTCCTTGCGGACCCGCTTCACGGGGATTTGGTGGTGATTAAATAAGACTTCTAGTGAAGAGCTCTCAGTACTTAATGCCTGAACTTAGTAGGCACTCAGCTAAGGCTTTCTGGGTGGAGAGGACTCACAGGGAGGCTTTGCAGCTGGAGATGGACCCTGGATGGGGGATGTGGTGTGGAAGAGGGATGAGGGTAGCAGGCTGTGGAGAGACACATCAAGAGCCAGCTGAGGGCCAGGGGCTTCTTGGGTAATGGGCCTCTGAGGCACTGATGTCTCTAGGCCCTCAGGCACCACCAGAATTAGGAATGTTCTGTGCTTTCCAATGGATCATAGCAACCAGCATATCTTTAATACAATCCCTGACTACCAGCGTGTGAATAGCCAGGTAGATAGCTCAGTGCAGATTCCCAGGCGCCCACCCAGACACTGAAGTCAAAATCTCAGTGAATGAACTGGATGCAGTGGCCCACACCTACAATCTCAACTCTGAGGATGTTAAGGCAGAAGGATGGCTGTGAGTTGAAGACCAGCCTGGGCCAAACAGGAAGAGCCTGTCTCAAAAGCCCCAAAACAGATAAACAAATCTTGGTGAACAGGACCCTGAAGTGCTACTAGGGCATGTCACATTTGTGAGCCAAGGACACAGAAGAAAATAAAGAGCAGCTGGTGACTAAAGCTGGGTTTTAAAATCTGGAATGACATTGAAAGAAAGGGGTAGGATCTTGCTAGCAGGAAGAAACTATTACTTAGTATATATCAACTGCTTTGGAGGAAGTATCCTGGCAAACATGAAATCAAAGGAGAAGAATAAAAGGAGCTGGTGATAAAGGGTTTAGAAGCCACTGCTTGGAAGGTGACTGTGTGTGTGTGTGTGTGTGTGTGTGTGTGTGTATCTAAGAGATTGCAAATCGATATCCCATTTCCCTTGGAGTTTACACAGTTGCCCACAGGGCGATTCCTGACCCAAGGATAAATAGGGCTATATCACTCTGTAAGAGAACAATGAATTTTCCAGATGGGCAACACATCCTCTCCCCAGCCTTTCAGGAGCTAGTTCAGGTTCTTTGAGGAGAGGCACGCGTACATACTGCAGCCCACCCCTACCCAGTTCCCAGGGTTGCGTGAGCTGGTGAGCGATTGCTGGGGTGCAGGAGAAAGCCTCTTGGCAGAGATGGAGCCTCTGAACACACACAGGGATTACTATGATGTGTTGCTGGGTGTTCTAGCTGCTGGGCCATGCTTACCTCGAGGGAGGGCTATCTTGTATTTCTCCCTGTCACACCTGCTGGGTCCACAGATGGATTGCTCAGGTGCTGCAGTCACAACAGATGGGAGAGGTTTTCTTGCACACCTTGTGCTTCCCTTATGGTCCACATGGGCCTGGGCCTGCGTCCTTCTCACTGTGGTACCCAGGCCAGTCAATACATGGAGCTCTCAGCATCTGGGCCATTGCCAGTCATCAGGGAAGGGGCAGGGTATATGGTAGTTGTCACAGCAGATCTTAGAGACTTCTCCTGGGACTCACAGATGACTGTTCACAAGTCACATGGCTCTGTTTGAGAGGAGGAAGATGGGAAGATCAATGAACTTTGTCTGTGGAAGGTGGAAACCAGGAAGACTGATTAACAGCATCAGTGAGTGCTACCTAGCATGAGTGAGTAGGGCTTGGAACTGGATGGGCAGATAAATGAAATGGGCTTGCCAAGGGCCCAGAGCTAACAGGAACGAGCCACAGAGGATGACGCTGGGGGCTGTGGCATTCAGGTGTCATCTTGCTATCTGAGCATAGTTTCTGTATGTAGGAAATCTTGCCTTTTTCTTTTTATTTACTTAAAATTTTCTTTTAGGGGCCAGCCAAATAGCTCAGTGGATTAATGCGCCTGCAAGCAGGTGCAGGGGCCAGGGGTTCCATCCCGCCCCTGGGGCATGCTGAGATAGCAACTGAGAGTGGGCTCGGTGGCACAGGCCTGTAATCCCAGCTCTTGGGAGGCTGTAAACAGGCAGATCACTATGAGTCCATCTGGTAGTGAGACTCTGAACACCCTGTAGACCCTCCCCTAAAATACAAAGAATAAAATCTTTTAGAAGAGAGTACCATAATAATTGATAAGGTATTAGAAACGGTACACATTTAGAAGACCAAAATGAGAGGCATTCAAGCATTGTTTTTGTTGATGATAAAAACAGATAATAGAACAAACCAGTGTTAATTAGCTATTTTTGTTTTGAACAAAACATATGTAACATATGTATTGTTGTATGGTATCCTGTTTCTGTCTTTGTTTTTTAATTTTATTTGTTTTTATGCTTCAAAATAAAATCAAATAAAAAACCACAGGACTCTTTCTCCTTTGATGTTGAGTTTCTCTTTGCCTGTAAATCAGGCAGGTGCTACAAGCAGGCTGTCGGTTTGATCTCCCTGACTGGAGTTTGGAATGCTCTTCGAGGTCCTCCTGGGAAGGACCTGGCACCAATCACACGGAGTCACCAGTGGATATCTTGCGTGTTCACAGCTGGAAGCTGGAGCAGGACTCTGGGCCGGGCCTCGCACTGCAGCCCCTTCCAATGCAGTGCGCACTGACCTCTCGAAGGCTGGGTGGGAGGAGCCACAGAAGATGAGGCTGAAAGGGCCGGTGGGATTTTCCCGCTCTCCCTCCTCTTCTCGGCCTCTGTGCGTGGCCCGGGCCCCTCCACACTGGGCACACCCTTCCCCCTGCCTAGCTCCGGCTCACTTTCAGGCTTCCACTTGTGGACCATATCTCTAGGATCTAGGTCGTGTCTTCTTCCTCTTCTTCCTCAAGGCTGGGTTTGTGCACCACCTACCTAAGGCCCCCCTAGTTCCTTGACTCCATGGTTTCTTCCCTGATCCCCTTCCTCGCAGTCCTGAAGCTACTGAGCAGTAGAGGCAGCGTTCTGGGCTGTCGTGGAGGAGGAATACGTACCTGCTGAAATGTGGCAAAAAGATGGAAGAAAAAAAATGACATCCTTGATGAAGGGGACACTACCCATTTCCAGGGCAGAAACAAATTCTTAAGAAATATCATGAGGAACATTCTGATGCTTCAGAGCTTATATGCAGGAGGAGGAATGGGAGGGAAGGAGGCAGGAGGAAAATTGCAGAATGGGTGGAAAGATGGCTTTGTTAGTTGACTGCACCGGGGGAGATTTGTGAGTGACAGGGTCAAACTAGGGTGGAGACTTCTTGGGTTAGGAGAGAAAGCCACTGAACAGAAATAAATAATGTGTATACTGTATACATTTCAGTCAAATCAATACAGCAGGGGGCCGGCTAGATAGCTCAGCAGACTAAGTGCTTGCTTAGCCAAGCACAAGGACCAAGGTTTGATCCCTGGCACCATATGGTGCACTAGCCTGCCTCCAGAGGCCAGAGTCTAGGTGTGGTGGTGTATGCCTATAATCCCAGTGCTGAGGAGGCTGAAAACAGGAGGATCACTATGAGTCCAAGCTGTTAGTAACATCCTGTAACAACCAAAGACACTTAAAAAAATCAATAGAACAAAGAAGTATAGAGTCTCAAAGTATCTTGGGGTCATACGTTTCCTTGTTTTTAGATGGATAACTTCTTGGTGCCTGAAGTGGTGGCCATCCTGAGGGCCACTTTTGGGTTGGGACAGAGATTTTGGAAGCCCAGACTAGAAGGATGGGGTAATGTCTTTACCCCTCCAGGCATTGAAATGTCTCTGAGTCCTAGGGGGGAGGCAGGCAGAATAGTAAAGGGAGTCTGGTTGTGTTTAACCTTGAGATTCTTAGGGGTGGAGGTCACCAAGGCAAGAGTAGGAAGAGGGTCCCTCTCAGCCAGTGGCTTCCCCAGAAGGCATTTGGACAAGTGGCCCCCTCCAAGGAAACTAGAGAATGTGACAGGCTTGCACTTAGTTCCCAGAGCTTGCCAGCAGCTCACTAAATTACTGGAGTGAACTTCATGAGGGTTCACTTGTTCACGAGCACTGGGTGGTCAAGGTTCTCTTCATCTGGATGTTGCTGCTAGTCATAGCCTTTTGTGGACAGTGTTGTTGTGTGTCATGTATGTGCACATGTGTTGTTGTTAACTGCATGAAGTGAAAAATTGTTCTATCAGGAGTTGACTTTGTTGCCTCAAACCTGGATCAATCACTACAGGACCCATCATGACTGTTGGGCGGTAGCCAGTGACCCCCTCCTCAATCCATGAACTGTTCTCTGCAGAATAAATTTGTGTAAGTTGTACTACTGTCATTAAATCTCAGGGAGCTGACGTGGATTGGTGATGTGGCCATCAGGGCTCCCAGTGTGAAGTCTTGGTTGGGCCTCGCTGGTGACATTGACAGGGCTCCATTCCCTCCAAGTGGCAGAAGCAGCAGATCTGAGAGGTCAGGGGCAGCCAGAGCCTAAAGAGCTACCAAAGGGTCACCATTTTCCAGATCTGGGTTCTGGGCTCCAGGACTTTTCTGGTTCATGCTCTGTTGCAGGTGGAGAGGAGAAGGACACATGAGGGTGAGTGTCAGCCTCTTTGACATTTCTCACAGACATCAGGAAAGGAGAAGCCAGAGCAAAAGTCCAGCTCGATGCTGGGCCAGCAGCTCAGACTCAGCACCAGGACTTAGGGGACTTTTGCTCAGACTCCCTGGGTGGAGAGAGTTGGGATACAAACTGAATCAAGAAGAAGTGGACTGAGTGGAATCTTATCCTCGAGGAGCGCATTCTCTTCAATCTGTGGTGAGATGCATGACAGGGTTCACTCATGACAGCCAACGGGTTTGTGCCATGGACAAACACTCTAGGACTTAGTGCCAAGCTTCCTCTAGCATTAACCAGCTCAGGAGAGAGGACACAATTGCCCCAGCGTGCTTCATGTGCCACGAAATGCTGTGATGGGTCAGAATTCTTCCCAGTTCACTACCCAGCCCCTGTGTGACAGCTATTTGATTAGCAGCCCTTTGTCCAGTCAGGGACAGCTAGGGCCCTTGTGTACCCTGGAAGCATGTGATTCAAAAAGGATTGTGTAGGCTAAAATGTATTGGGGTATGTTCTTTCAAAAGAGACAGGACAACTGACAAGTGATTGTAATGCTGCTTACTCTGCTTCAGTCAATGTAAATTTTGCAGCTGGGTTGCACACATTGGTTCAGGGTAGATTTAAACTGACCTGATTTTATTCTGTCCTTGCTCCTGAAACAGATGGCCGGAAGGGTGAGCATCAAAGGACACAGCCTTAGGCAATGGGCCTAGCAGTTGATTCTACTGATGATAAACACAGGGAAGGATGCAAGTGACACCTTTGGCCTTAAGACACTCAGCTGTTCTTGAGAAAGCTACACATGTTTATTTCCTGGACTGGCATAGGTACCACACAGCCTGCTGAGATTTACCGGGAAGGTGGTTGCAGCATACAATTAAAGTCCTTTTCGGGGGTTGGGGAGATGGCTCAGTGGAATAAGCACCTGCCTGGCAAATGCAAGGGCCTGAGTTCAATCCCTAGTTCTGAAAATAAAAATGTCCTAGGGCTCAGCTCCAGTTATCACCTGGGCTAATGATTAAGGTATTTTAGAAGGCACTTGCCTCCTACTACCACAGGGAGCAGCACTCTGCAGCATCTGCCCATAGAGGTGGCTTGGAGATACTGGAATAATCTTGTATCATCTTCTGGCATTTTGAGGAAAACCTGCTTTTGTGTGCTCACTGATTACTGTTTTCCAAAACCACCAGGCATCCCTTGCAGATTGTACCTATGAGCCAGATATGACCTATGATCCCAGAGTTTAGACCTCAGATGTTTCCAAAGGTGTCCTCTGCAGTTCTCAGCATACAGTAGGTCTGAAACTCCCATGAGCCCCTGCTTCTTTGCTGCAGCCAGGAAGACTTGGTACCATCAGGAAAGAAAATAAGATGAAGCACAGAATGGGCAGAGGCTTTCTTTTTGTTGTCCTAATAGGTTAAGCCTCATCATTAAATTCTCCTGAGCTGATGACTTTCTGCAGAAGAAATACCAGCCAAGCTTGGGCACCCTGAAAGCTCTATTAATCTTTCTGTAACCCCATTAACACTCACTGCATATTTCCTGTGAAAAAGGATTAAAATGACCAGAGCCTGTAGTATGAAAATATCTGTCATGTACCCAGCAGGCAAGGGAAGGCTGTGTGGTTACACGATGGGATGGGACAGTGGCTGGGACATGCTTGCTTCAGAGCTGTGAAGGGGGCAGGGCGGAGAGGCAGCGATTGAATCACTCACCCTGGGAATTGTACTGCTTGGCAATCATGACCATAGAGTCACCTGGACTTTCTATCCAGCAGTGTCTATTACCTTGAACCTGGGGTTGAATGCCGGCTCCCCTGGGGAAATCTAGAAACAGAGATTTATGCGTGCGGCAATAATTGAGGAGTTCATTTGATTCCAGTGTGGATCTTTCAGCCACGATCAATTTCACGCTCTGTCATAAATAATAGAGGTCATGGAGGCAGCCAGGCGGGGCTGGGGATCCTGCTGCTGCAGCGGACAGTGTTCAAGCAGTGTCCGTAGGGAGGGTCAGAGCCCACCGCGACAGCAGGCTCAAGGAGAGATTGAGTGGCAGGGTACAATTGTTGTCTTTGTGCCCTCTTACCCTTTAATGAGAGAGACATTGAGATATTGCAGATTGACAGTCTGGGGGACAGCTACCAAAGGGCTCATGTGGACACCTGGGTAATGTGGGGTGCCACAGCAGGACTTCACATCCAGTCCCCTCTGGCACCTAGGTATGCTTCTCAGAGAAGGCCTGCTGGAGGGGAGTTAATAAGCAGCCTACTGTAATTGGGAGAGGATCAGGGTGCCCCAGGCTAGCTGCCTGGAGGCAGGGTAGGAAATGCCTGATTGAAGTCTGAATTACATGAGGATAGAGAAGAAACGGTAAAGAAAAAAAAAAGAAATGAGGTGTGGAATTTTAAAAATTTCCCATCTAGCAGATACGGACTAATGTCTACCTCCCAACTCTGCATTCTCACATTGGATTGTGGGGTTAAGAATTCTTCATCAATGTCTTTCTGGCCCAGGGCCTTTGCATCTGCTGCACCTTTGCCTTCTCCCTGCACCTGGCTGCATCTTACTCAGCCTTATAGTTTCAGGATAAATACGATTTCCACGAGGAATCTTCCAGGCAAAGCACGTGTTTTCATTGCAACCTGTATCATTACTTTCTATTACCAGTTGCAATTTTTAAATTTCTTTAGATAACCTCTCCAGTTATGATTTAAATTGAACAACATCACTGGTGTAAGTGGTAAACAGCCACTTTGTTCTCTAGCTTGAAAACGAACTTCTTCGGCAGGCAGGAATATGTATCAGCCTCATTCGGCATTATGTGCTCAGCTCTTGGCAGAGGGGCCTCCCCAGGGTTTGTTGATGAATGAACAAGGGCTACATAAATGACAAGGTGTCCCATGGAGTCTCGAGCTAGAAGAGGTCCCTGCGGATTCCAGAGCCTCAGCTTGGTCAGGAGAAAGGGTCATTGGGAATCTGTGGGGTCTACTGAGACAGATGAATCTACCTTCTGCCTGGCTTCCAGAATGGGGTTACCATTTAATAACTCATATGTGACTATCAGTGGGGCTGGTCATGATAGTCTAGAAAGGAATTCCTGAGTCATGAGGGGGTAACATAGAAGTGGGACCCCAAACTGCTGGATGGTTCATGGACCTGATGTAAGTACCACAGGTGTATAGAAGAACAGAGAGAGGTGGGTCAGAAAAATTCAGGACACTAGCCAGACGTGAGTGCAGAGTCAAGGGGTCAGAGTCCAGTTGGGCCTTGTAGATACTACAGTAGGATTTGCCTGGAGCCATCCCAGAGTCCTGGACTCTCATTTTCTAGGAGTCCATGACTTCTGGATTTGCTGAAGACCCTCAATGAAAGACATGGCATGAACGTTTTCTTCATTTTATCCCTTTTTCTCCCATCTGGCTCATAAAAACAAAAGTCCATTTTGAACCTCTCCTCATGGCTCTATCACCCAACTGTAAATCTGTGGAATTCCCAGAAGGTCAGTGTCATTATTGTGTAGCTTGTAGAGGGATATTTAAGCACATATAGAAATGTCATTTACTTTATTCATTCCTTCATTCATTAAAAATGGACCAATAGTGCATTGGGTTCTGGACCAGTGCTGGACATGGAGCAGACAAAAAGGAAAAGAATATTTTTTTTCATGCTCAAGAAGCACCAGGGGAGCCTGGCACTTGGGAGGCATATGCTGGAGGGTTATGAGTTTTAGACTAGTCTGGGCTACATAGTGAGACATGAGCTAAAATGTTTTTAAAAATTAAAAACCAAAGAGCAGAAGGAAGGAAAGAAGAAAAAGACTACAGACTGGTAGGTGGCCAAGTAAGTGAAGAATTACAGTAAACCCTGGTAGATCATATGAAAAGGGTGTCAGCGATGCAGCAGCACTCAGAAGGGCCCTGGATGACTTGGTCTTGCTCTTAAGTGATTTTTGGAAGACATTCATTTCTTCACTCATTAAAAATAGACCAGAACTCCCCTGATGGCCTCAGGGTGTGTGAATTCATTCCAGGCAAAGGAAATGCTCTTAAGGAGTTAGGTGGTAGGGACAAGGGAGAACTCTGGGTAAAGTTGAGCTGTTATGCGTGGCTTGAATGTCTCCTGACTAGTGCAGTGAGGCCTGCACTGTGAGGAATGGAGGCCAGAGCACTGAGGGAGTTTGATGATAGATTGAGGGGTTTGGTGTTACCTGTGGAGCAATAGGGAGCCAATGCAGGAATTTAATCCCATGGGAGATATGAATCCAACCCGTACATTCAAATGCCAAAAAGCTAAATTTTCTTTTGCTTTATTCAGTCAATTTTCTGAAGTTGAGCCTTCTTCCAACAATAGCATCTGCCATGGTGGGGGTGCCTGTGAGGGAGGTCCAGAGAGGGTCTCATGTCTTAACCTGCAGTGATGGGTTGTGGGAAAGCCTTCTGGTCTTCAAGCAGTCCCTCTGCTTGACCAAGTACAGGGACAGTAGGTGGGGAGGTGTCTGTCATGTCTGACTGGAACTTCCCTTGGGGTCTGGCAGCTCTCAGTCATCTCACTAGGTGCAGGACTCTTCTGTCAGCTAAGACCCCAGTTTCCCCAGGACACACCCTGAAATCCTCTCAGGGGACTTTTCCTTTCATGTTGCCAGTGGCATGAGGAACAGGACTCAGGCTCCAGGCTCTACCGGTCTCGCTGCTTTCATTTTTTTCTCTTTTAGTCTGGGGAAATACTTCTCACAAGTGACACATTTCGACTTTTCCAGTGGATCCTCTTATGCTAAGAGTGTAGGCTTTTTGGAACACAGAACACAGAGTTTCAGGGAAGTTTTGGTTTTGTCTCTGCCTTTCTTGAATGGTGAGAGAAACAGGGAACACAGGAGGTAACTCATGTTTCACAAAAGTTGTGCTAGAGAGAATCATATGTCTGTGCTGAGGTGGAAAATGTGCTCATTGGAGACAAGCTGGCGGAGAGACAGAGACCAGACAGTTATCCACACAGGGAATCTGAGACAAGGGGCCACGGCCCTGCGCGTGGACAGCTACGAGAGGCCAGGCATTACTTCCTGGCACTCCACTCATACTGTCTCCTTTTATACCCACAGCAACCTTCTGAGGCTATAATGTTGTTTTTCATTTTGAAGATGAGGAAATAACTGAGCTTAACAGAAAGGGGTGCTGTGGTCTGAATGTGTCCTCCAAAGTTGACAGGCTGGAAGCTTTCCAGTGAAACAGTGTGGGGGTGGGGCCTAATGAGAGGCGGTTAGGCCATGACCCGTATAAACAGGTAAATGCCATTACGATGGGAGTGAGTTAGTTATACCAAGAGTGGCTTTGTTACAAAAGTGAGTTTGACCCTCTCCTGCTCGCTGTCCACATGCCTGCTTGTCCTCTGCTCTCTCCCAGGGGTGAGGCACCACAAATCCCTCACTAGACACAAGTCCCATGTTTGTGCACCTCCTGGTCTCCAGAACTGTCTGACAAATAAATTCAGGTTCTTTATCAGTTACATGGTCTCTGGTATTCTGCTATAGTATGGGAAAACAGACTGAGCTGCTGTGTAATTTGCTCCATATCACAGGTAAGAAACTGGCAGTCAGGAATCAGACACAAGGTTGATTTACTGAAAACCTTTAACTGTCCCCTGGGGTAAGGCAAGTCTTACAAGTTCCTCTCTGGAAGGGATTAAGAATTTGTGTAGAGGCTGCTGGAGAGGAGGGGTGGTGACCAGATCCATGCTTGTCTACCATTGGGTTCGCATGCTTGTCAGTGCAACCTTTTTTGTTTATTTTTCTCTGTTGGTTGAACTAAACGCCAGAAGTCTACACTGAAATTGCTCCATAAGTGAATTGAAATTTATTTCTATATGAATTTACTCCATAAGTGAGTGCAAACTTTTATTTTTTTACAACTCCTGGGAGTTGGTGTGTGTTCATGAGTACCATGAATCGTGAATAGGAGGTAGGTGGTTTTCTTAGATGGGAAAATCTAGATAGGCTGTATGTGTGTGGTCCTTCAAAGGTGAGGGGAGGGTGGAGGATGCCTTTCATAGCTCTTTGTAACCACCATGAAACACACACACACACACACACACACACACACACACACACACACCATCATTTCCACCACCACCACCACCACCAACAAAATTTATCTAGTTGACTTGAGCTTTGCTAAAGAAAAAAAAAAAAAACCCAAGGCTGAAAGCCACCAGTGGAAGACACAATGCTATTCCTGTGCAGGCAACTGGGGAATTCTGGAGAGAGCTTCTCTCCTGCCTTGGAAGTAGATGGGCCTGCTCTGGAGGACCCGAGTACCTCAAATGCCTTAGGTGACCTTGAGCGGGTCACCATCCTATTCTTGTTTTCTGTTTCCTCCTCTGTCACCTGGTCCATTCTCAAAAGCAGGCAGAAGAATTTTGTGGGAACATGAGCCAGTTTTCACTGGTCCTCTGCTCAGAACCCTTGGAGGCTCCCCATTTCCTTCAGAGAAAAAGTGAGTTCTTAAAGTTAACTGACTCACCCAATAAAACTGTCCCCACCTCCTATGGCCCCTCACTTCATCCAGGTACCCTGGAGCACTGCTGCTCTTCAGGCCTCTGCAAAGTGTCCCCACTGTGGGCATTGTCCCTGCTGACCCCTGTGCCTCAACCACCCTCCTTCCAGGTGGCCACAGACTGACCTGTGCTCCTGAAAAGGGCCCTACCCAAAACATGGTCTTGCAAAGATGCTTTCACATCTATCCTGTCTGGTACGCAGCTCTTCCCTTGTCATGACCTTGGATACTGTGCCTCCTGACTCAGGCTCTCTGTGCCCAAGTTGGGATCTAGTCTGGGAACATGAGCTTAGAAAGCAATAACTGCTCCAAAAGGAGCAGCTGCATGAACAGTGAGCAAAGAAGGGTCCTGACCCAGTTGGAGCAGGTGAGGACACACCGAGCCAGGTGGCACCCTTGATCCCCCCAGCTGTGTGTGCTGGTCCTGGCTGTGGCCCCACTGCCCACCCCCTCCTGGCCCTCATGTCTTGGTGGAGAAAGAGCTTGGCACAGTCTGTTCCTCAGGCGTGGATTCTCTCCTGACGAAGTCCCAGAACAGCCTCTGACCTGGGGCAGCAGGGGCTCTGGGGTGCTCCTGTCTGCCCGTGTTGCCCTTTTGTTCACCAATTTTCAACACGATGAGGACATTTTAGATCAATACATCTGCGTTTGCCTCTGATCTGCTGAGTATTATTTTTCTACATTTTTACAACAGATGGAATTGGTTTGAATCCTTGGTGCTTGTCCTCTTATTTTACCTGCTTTTCATGCATTGGTCTGTATTTGTAACCACATAATGGTTTACCCCGAGCATCCCCGGGGCGGCACGTTTACTTATGCCCCAACTGTCCTGAGCGTGGATCGGGCAGGTGTCATTTCAGCCAGTCGTTTCTTACATTGAATAAATCTGATCAAATTGCTGCATTTACATTTCCTGCTATACTGTCTTAACAAAGTTGATGAAAGAATGCAATTTTTTATCCTGTATTTAGATAAAATGCCCAAATGAAGCTAAGGGGGTGAGATTTTTAAAATTGTGGCTAAACGTACACAAAACGAAATCGACCCTTCCAACTATTTTCAAGTGCACAGTTCCCCAGGCCTCAGCGCACTCATGCCGCAGTGCAGCTGTCAGGGCTCTTCATGTTGAAAACTGTATTTATCTTCTCTAACTGGAGCTTGGTATCCAGCAAAGCGCTGCCTCATCCCTGGAAAGCATTATTCTACCTTTGCTCTTTTTGAAGGAAGAAAGATTTGCTGTAGCTAGTATCCTTTTTTATGTCTCTGTGAATTTGACTGGCCAAGGAACTTCTTTTGAGATGGATCATATAATATCTTCCCACCCCTCTTTTTTGCAATTTAGAGAAGGGTCTCCAGGGTGTTCGGGGTCTCACTACTAGATCGGACTTGTAGTGATTCTCCTGTTTCAGCCTCCCAAGAGCTGGGATTACAGGTGCACTCTACTTCTCCCAGTCCCAATCACCATTTCAGCATGCTGCAGGGCAGGACTGGCACAGCAGGCCCTGGGATTGCACCCCCAGCCCCTGCGCCTGGTTGCAGGCGCTTTAATCCGCTGAGCTGCTTGGCTGGCTCTTATCTGCCCTTTTGTAACTGGCTTATTTCACTAGTACATCTTTAAGATTCATTCATATGTTAGTGTGTGTCAAAATTTTCTTATTTTTTAAGGGTGGGTAATATTTCATTGCTATATGTTCCACCTTTCAGCTATTAAGTATGATACAAAACACTCGTCACAGACATCTAAGTTCTACTTTTTGTTTTCCACTCTTTGGCTAGAGAGGAATCATTGGCTCATGTGGTAATCTTGTGTTTCTCTATCTGAGGAATTACCATGCTATTTTTCACAGTAGTCATTTACATTCTCACGGCAATAAACAAGTTTTGCAATTTCTCTACAACCTTCGAAATGCTTGTTCTTCTATTTCCTTTGATAGTGGCTTGCTAATTGGTGTAAGGTAATATCTCATTGTGGTTTTGACTTTCAGTTCCATAATCATGATTGATTTAGCTTGTCTCTGGCTGTTCTCCCAAAGCCTCACGTGGTCATAGCTTGGGCTTCCTTTTTTAAAGGGGTGGCTGGGTCTAAAGTGTGTGATTAATTCACAGTGTGATGTTAGGATTAAAGGTGCTAGGATTAAGGGTAACTGAAGAGTAAGCCACTGATTGGCTTAGAGCCTCCTTAATCTCTGGATACAGCCTGGATACAGCAGAAGGGACATAAGGAGGTTTGCCTTACCCCTTGCTTGCTTTGCTGCCTTCTGCCCACCATGAACTAGTTTTTCTCTACAACGCCTGCCTGCCATGGCCATCCTGCCTCAGAGCCAGCTGAAGACAGATTGAAACCTCTACAAACTGAGTGAAACAAACCTTTCCCCTGGTAGCTTTGTGTTTCAGGTTTTTTTTTTTTGTTTTGTTTTGTTTTTTGTTTTTGTCTCAGGAACAAGTAAGTAACCAAGGCAGTGATGTTGGGCCAAATTTCATGTACTTAGTTATTCATATAAATTCGTTTTTAAAAAATCTGCCTCATTATTTTTATTGCACAAATTCATATAAATTCTTTAGACAATATCTCTTCCTCACTTTTGACTATTCTTTAAATTATGATTTTTGTATTTTTATTGCTGAGTTGTGGGAGATTTTTTATTTTTTATTTTTTTGGTGGAACTGGGGATTGAACTCAGAGCCTTGTACTTGCCAAGGAAGCCCTTCTTCCACTGAGCCATTTCCCCAGCCCCAAGATTTTTTAATACATTGTAGAAATTAATCTTATATTAGGTATGTGATATTTAAATGTTTCTCTTACTTAGTGGGTTGCTTTTTCATCTTGTTTATAGTATCTTTTGGTTTTCAAAACTTTCTGCCTTTCATAAAGTCAATTTATCTGTGTTTTTCTGTGGCCCGTAATTTTGGCATCATATTTAAGAAATCATTACCGAATTTAATATCCTGGTATTCCTCCATATTAGTTCCTCAGTTTTGTAGTTTTAGGCCATATATTCCAATCTTACAACTTTTTGGAGTTCATTTTGTTACAGTGGTGTAAGGTAGGCATCCAGCTTCATCTTTTTGCAAATGGATATCTACATTCTCCAACACTGCTAAACAACATCTTTTTCCCCTATTAAAGAGTTGTGGGACTTCTGGGGAAAATAAATTGGTCATTTATGTGAGGGTTTTTTTCCCCTAGATTCTCTATTTTACTCCATTAATTAAAACACCAGCCTTTACGTGAACTCCAAACTATTTTATGACTGAGGCTTTGAGTGAATTTTTAAACCCAAAACTCTGATATCTCCAGCATTGTCTTTTCAAGATTGCTTTGGCTTTTCAGGGTTCCTTGAGATTTGTAGGACACTTGGGGTGGGTTTTTCTATTTATGTTGCTGGGATTCTTCAAGGGACTGCCTTGCATTTTTAGGTTGCTTTGAGTATTATTGACATCCAGCAATATGAAGCCTTCCAATCTGTGAACACGGGGTGTTTCTTTCCATTTCTTTGTGTCTTCTTCAGGAGTGGTTTGCAGTTTTCAGTGTTCAAGTGTGCCACCTCCTTGGTAAAGTTTCTTCCTACTTTATTCTTTTTGATGTCACTGTAAATAAGATTATTTTAAGATTTTCCTTTCTGGTTATTCCTCGGCATTTGTAAACACAACTGGCTTTGTGTCCCATGATTTTGCGGAAGAAAGTCATTAATCCTGATAGGGTTTTATGGCAGCTTTCTTAGTTTTCCTTATACCGTATGTTAAGGAAGAGATTATGTTACTTTTTTCTTTCTAGTTCTTATATATTTTGCTTATTTTTATGACCCGATTACTCTGGATAAAGACTAGTAGTATTCTGAAAGAAGGCTTCTGACATTTACCATTGAGGATAACATTGGCTGTAGGTTTTTTGGGTATGGTCCTCATTATATTGAGGTAGCTTCCATCTATTCCTACTGTGTTGAATGTTTTTGTTAGGAAATGTGTTGAATTTTGTCCAACAGTTTTTCTTTATTGAGAAAATTGCATTTTTCTCTTGGTCCTGTTAATGTGGGACATTATAGAGTCTGACTTTTTAAAATATTGAACTGTTCTTTCATCCCTGGAATAAATTCCACTTAGTCATGGTGTACAATCCTCTCCATATGCTGTTGAAATCATTCTCATACTTGTGTTTTGTTGAGAATTGTCATGCTAACGTTTATATGGAATAATGGCTTGTATTTTCTTATAATGTCTTTTTCTGGTTATAGTGTTGGGGTAATGCTGGTCTCATCAAACAAGATCACATTGGCTTTTTCTTTTTTTTTTTTTTTTTTTGGTAGTACAAGGGATTGAACTTAGAACCTTGCACTTGCCGAGCAAGCACTTATTCCACTGAGCTATCTCCCAGATCACATTTTTTTTTTTAAAGCATTTGAGTACAGTTAGTTTCTTTCCATGTTTCATGGACTGCACCAGGGAAAACCCACAGCTTCATCCTTTCTTTGTTAGGAGGCATTGGATCACTGTTTCAATCTTACTGGTAATGGGTTCTTTTCATAATTCCTATTTCTCCATGACTCAGTATTTTTAGATTGTGTATTTCTGGGAATTTGTAAATTTCTTTTAGGTTATCCTTCATAAAATTATTAATAGCATCTGTTGTTGTTTGAGTCTAGCTGCTTGCTTCTTCTCTGTTGTTTCTTAGTCAGGTAAAGAGTCTTGAATTTTTAAAAATTGCTTTGAGAAATCAACTTTTGGTTTTGTTGATTTTCTCTCTCTCTCTTTCTTTTTGGCAGAACTGGGGGTCGAACTCAGGCCCTTACACTTGCCAGGGAAGTGCTTATTCCACTGAGTCATCTCCCTGGCCTCTGATTTTTCTCTATTTTTTCAAAATTTCATATTTACCTCTCCAGTATTATTTTTTTTATTGTGCTAGCTGTAGATTTAATTTGCCCTTATTTTTTTCTAGCTCCTTAGGAGGCAGTATTAGCTGTTGACTATCTTCTTTACACTTTCACTGAATTTTCCCCGTAGTAGATTTTGCTACATCTCAGAAGTTTTGACGTGCTTTATTTGGATTTTTGCCTCCTCATTCTTTTTCAGCCCATGCGCATCCTTAAAACTAAACCCATCATGAATTGAAGAATCATAAACTCAAAATTCGGATCGAATGCATCTACCCTAGTGGATGTCTCAGCTTAGCAATGGATTGTATCATAGCGTATCAGCTGCTTCCTCTCATACGTTGGTGGCCAGGGGGTGTCTGTGCTTCATCGCCACTGCCCAGTGCTACAAGAGAGCGTGGAATCCTGGGTCACTAGTCTGGGGAAAGACAAAAATGTCAAATTCAAAGTATAGCTTTTGATGACTGTGTAACACTTGCATATAATTATAAAGTCAAAAACCATAAGGTGAATTATTATAAATTGATGATGATCTATAGATGCTGTTTTACTATTTTCTTTTTCTTTCTTTCTTTTTTTTTTTTTTTTTTTAGTGGAACTGGGGATTGAACTCAGTACCTTGCGCTTGCTAGGCAAGTGCTTCTTCTACTTAGTTATCTCCCCGGTCTGTTTTATTTTTGAAATCTACTCTTTTGAGTTATGTCTGTTGATGGTGAATTTGATCCATCTGTATTTAAGTAACTTCTGACAGAGAGGAGCTTACGTCTGCCACTTCGGGTTGTGTTTTCTGTTCTGCACATCTTTTAGCTTTTTTACTCTTCCACCATTAGTTTTTTTTTTGTTTAGATTTTTTTTTGTTAATGATGCATTCTGATTCTTTTTCATTTACTATTTTATAGATATTTCCTTTGTGATAAGAAAGGAATTATGCTTCACATTAGAAGAAGTTATGGTAATGAATCTGAAACATACAGACATTTGATTTGTCCCCTACAAGTCTCTGCCTATATATATCTCCACCCTCCACACACATTTTATACTACTGATATTATGGATTATGTCTGTATATATTATAAGCCCATAGCATAGAACAATAGGCTTTGGTACAATTGTTTTTTAAAGTCTGTAGGAATTAAAAAGTAGAGCAGTTATACCCCAGAATTTCAATGGTGCTATTTTCTAAAATTTTGTATCTACCTTTGGCAGAGATTTTTTTCTAATTATTTATTTATTTATTACAAAGTCTCACTATGCAGCTTGTACTTGTAGTGATCCTCCTGTCTTAGCCTCCCCAGCACTGGGATTACAGGCATGTACCACCACACCCAGTTTGGGTAGCCTGCACAATGTGCCCAGCGTGACATGTGGTACCAGGGATTGAACCCAGGTCTTTGCACTTGCCAGGCAGGTGCTTAGACAGCTGCAGTGTGTCCACAGCCTTGGAAGAGATTTTTATATCGTCTGTGACTTCTTTGGCTGCACTTATACTAGATTTTTATATTGTCACATGGCTTTGAATGCCTATGAAGTTTCATTGTGGGTCAAATAATTCACTGTAGTTTTTCCTGCAGGGAAAGTTTAATGGTGGTGTCTTAATTTCCCCTTCATTTTTGAAGGACAGCTTTGCTAGCTATATATTTTCAATTAACAGCTTTTGTTTTCTTTCAGTGCTTTAAACACAGTCATCAAACATTTAATGGTGAGAATTCTGAGAAATGCAGCATTAGGTAATGTCATCATTGTGCGAACATCAGAGAATATATACAGCCTTAGGTGGGAACATCAGAGAATATATATAACCTACTACACACTTCTGCTATATGTATATAGATTGGCATAATCTATTACTTCTATGGCTTTAATGAAAACAATATGATATTTAAATTAAGCAAAGAGAAAATGGTATGATCAAGAGATGTTAGAAAAACAAGACACAGCGGTCCCTCACTTATCGGGGAGGTTATGTTCCAGACACTCCCGTGAGAAGTGACAGTCAGTGAAGTAGCCATGTTATATTTATTTTAGTATATATATATATATATTTAAGGCTCTCTAAACCCTTCCCACACTCTTAAAAACTTTTCCCACACTTTTAAAAACACTTCTAATATTCTTAACCATTTTCTAAACTCATAAGCTTTCATAATTTTAACACACGTATCCTGTATGGTACTGCAAAATTGTGTGATCTAGCAGAAAATCCGTGATAAATAATTTAGATGAATAGTTTTTGAAAATGCATAGAACAGCGAGTCCGTGAAAGTTGAACCATGAAGTAGCGAGTGATTGCTGTATAGGATGCTGCTGTCAGCAGAGCATGACATGTTATTTTACTGTAAGCTTAAAATAAGTAGAAGGAATACATTTTCAAATGATAAAAGATATTGTCTAGTAAATGTAGACATCAGGAAGAGTCTATTATTATCATTGTCAAACGTTATGCATCGTGCATTACTGTATTGCTGTATTTTTCTCTGTCTGAAAGCACAATGTGTCTGGTTCATACTGGTGTCTGAAAACACGGGAGTAATATCATATTATGACATCTGCAGTGGAGTGAGAGGAACATTTCAGCCCCATAATGACTTTAGGAGACCACAGTTGTGTCTGCAGCCTGTCATGGGCTGGAAAGTTGTTAACTACAGTGTTTCTCACCTCTGGCCTGAACCATAGATACGCATGCCAAGGTTTCTGCTGAGAAATCTTCTGACAGCCTTAGGGAAGATCTAATGTACACAACTAGTGACTTTTTCTATCTTCTTTCAAAATTCTCTCCTTGTCTTTCAAAAATTCAGATAAGGTACCTCAGTGTGGTTTTTTTTTGTTGTTGTTGTTTGTTTAATCTTAGGTGGAATTCATTTAAGCTTCTTGGGTCTGTAAATCCACTTTCTTTTCTCAAATTTGAGAACTTTTCAGCCATTATTTTATTAAATAGATTCTGTTTTTTTCTTTCTCTTTTCTGCTTCTGCAATTTCTATGATGTGTATATTGGACAACTTGATGGTGGTCCACATGGTGTTGAAACTTGATAATTTTAAGTGAGTTGTCCTCAAGCTTACTGGTTCTGTCTTCCACCTGCTTGAATCTGCTTTTGATTTTCTCTAACAATATATATTTTTGAAATCTTTTGGGCCAGGTTGCTAGCTCAGTGGACTAAAGCACCAGCTTATGCAGAGCACAGTGACCCGGGTTGATCCCTGGCCTGCTGTGCCAGCCCCGCCAGTGGGGCAGGCTGAGACAGCAGTGGAGACTGGGCATGGTGGCACGCGCCTGGAATCTCAGCACTTGGGAGGCTGAAAACAGGAGAATCACCGAGTCCAATCTATGTAGTGAGATCCTGTAGACCCTGTAGATCTGTCCTAAATGCAGAAAAGAAATCTTTTATTTATTCATTCATTTATTTTGGTGCAAGGTCTCGCTACACAGCTTGGATTCAGAGTGATCCTCCTGTTTTCAGTTTCCACAGTGCTGAGATTACAGGTGTGGGCAACCACGCTAGGTTTTGGGACTGGCATGCATATCTATGGTTCTGGGCCAGCAAGGCATGTAGTACCAGGGATTGAACTCAGGTCCTTGTGCTTGCCAGGCAGGCACTTAGACCACCAAGCTATCTCCCTAGCCCCATGGGAAAACAGAGACCTCGATCGTTTTAGTCTTTCTCCTTGCTTCTGTCCACCTCTGGGGACTGTTTTTGAATAAAAGGGACTGAAGTAAATAGTTGAATGAGTGACTGAGTGTTCTATTTCTGTATTTTTTATGTCTGTCCCTGCAGATCACTGAATATCTTTCAGAGAGTATCTAGGAATGTGCTTTGCCAGCTTTGGAAAAAGACAGGTGAGGCAGAGGCTTGAGAGTGGAAGGTTAGAATTAAATGCATTTTCCCCAAAACCCAAGGCTTTAACCTTCATAATAATCACTCATGGCACGGAATTTGCAGCCTCAGGAAGATCCATGTCCCTGCCACTTGCTGAATGACTTCATCCAGTGCACTTAATTTCTTTTCTAGCATCCCTGTCTATAAAATAAAATAATACATAGTCACAAGAATGATAGTGGGGAAATGTACCTAATTCTTTATAAATAAGGATTATGTAGAAAGCTGATGAAGGGGCCTCTAGTGGCTGTCTCTCATTGATGTTTTTCCTTGAACTTGTACTGGGGATCAAACTCAAGACCTTGCCCTTGCCAGGCAGGTGCTTATGCTGCTGAGCTGTCTCCCCCAGTCCTCTCCTTGAACCTGTGCATCATGGGATGTTGGCAATGTTTCTGGCTCCAGTGGGTGTGGAGGATGGGGACACTGGAGTGCTGCTTGGTGTAGACTAGGATGCCCTGAACACAGTAAGATGGTTTTGGTGCAGCCATGAATGTTTGTGGCCTTTGAAAGCCAGGACTGGGTCAGATTAAACTGGCCCAGCAGCAGTGAGTGTGAGGGACAGTCCCATGGAAGGGATGACTCCAGCCTTGTTCCCACGATGATTCTGGCTCTGAAATGACACCAGTAGTGGAGCCTGGGGTCTGCTCGGCTCTGCTTCTCCCCCCTGGTAACCTGTTTTTCAGTCCTACCTTTACTTATGGTGTTCCCAGTCACCAGAGGTGGCCTCACTGCCTGTCAAGGTATAGCTGTGAACCATCTCCAGAATTCTCAGGTGCGCAGAGGGTTTGGTTCACTGGAGCTTCCCCTGCAAAGGCGTGTCTGGCTCCCTGGCTCCTCCCTTTGTTCTCTCTGCTTCCTGGTCTCTGTGACATAAGTGGTTTTAATCCACAATGCCTCACAGCCAAGCCATTTCTATCATGGAGCCAGATCGTTTCTGCCATGGATCCAGCCAGTCATGGACCACTTCTGCTATGGAGCCAGCCAATGATGGACCATTTCTGCATGGAGCCAGCCAATGATGGACTATTTCTGCCATGGAGCCAGCCAATGATGGACCACTTCTGCCATGGAGCCAGCCAGTCATGGACCACTTCTGCCATGGAGCCAGCCAATGATGGACTATTTCTGCATGGAGCCAGCCAATGATGGACTATTTCTGCCATGGAGCCAGCCAATGATGGACCACTTCTGCCATGGAGCCAGCCAGTCATGGACCATTTCTGACACAGAACCAGCAAATCATAGTGCGGACCAGGAAGACAGCTTGGTGGTCTAAGCCACCTGCCTGACAAGCGCAAGGTCTGGGTTTCAACATGCCATGCTGGCCTCCGAAACAGAGTATGGTAGCACAGACAGGAGGATCACTATGAGTCTGAGCTGCATAGCGAGACCCAAAGAAAAGTACAAAGCCTGAGATATCAGTCACCTCTCCATTTCTAGTCCTTCCTCAGAGAACGTGGTACAGGTCATCAAAAGAACATCATCGCTCTCAATGTCATCATAACAACATCATTATCTCCACCAGCAATGTCCACTGCAAGGAGAACATCAGGGGTCGAGATGGTATGTGCTCCGTGTGCCGCTGAGGGCTTTCTGTATAGCATCCTGCTGACTTCTCGGGACAGCCTCTTGAAATCGATTCTTCCATGATCCCCGGTGTACAGAGGGGGAGGCTAAGGCGTGAGACATTAAGGAGCCATCCATCCTACGGTCATACCCTCTGGCAAAAACTGGGGAGTTTAGAACGTGTCGCTTCTTCTTCTTCCCAGCAGGAGGCACTGTGCTCAAGCCTGACACTCCCTGGGCCTTTCCCTGAGGACTCCAGAACGGCCCGGAGGGGCCAGTCTGTGCCTCTGCAGTGCCAGTGTTGCTCTCCCACTCCTCCTGCAAGAGGGGAGAATAGTTAGTGTGTGTGCGAGTCTCTCCCCAAAACCTTCCTCCCCTTGAAGTAGCTGACCAAGACCAGGGCCTGGGCACAGGATGCTAAGAGACCGTGTCCATCTGTGCTGGTCCTGATTTATCAACAGTCAGTGAATGCGCTCTGTGCTAGGCGCTGGGCGCCCGAGAGATGGCTGCCACAGAGACCCAGCCCGCCGACCGTGGTGGGCTGACACCGCTGGCGCAGAAAGAGTCCTCAATGCATTGCAATTGTAAAGCATCATGGAATCTGATGGTCATCACCCCTGCACATCAGATCTCTGTCTCTTGGCCTCGGCCAAGCTCTGCACGTGCCCCTGCGCTTCCACCCCTCCACCTTGGGCTCCCTGAAGCTCAGAAAGGGACGGGGGCCCTTTAAGAACCCAGCTTCACGCTTCAATGTAGCTTCAAAGAAATGTCAGAGGCTGAGTCTGCTCCGGAATGTAATGTGTCCTGTCAATCAGCTCTGGAGGACCTGAAACCTGCCAGGCCCATCCACAGAGGCCTGGAAGATTTATTTTGTTTCACTTAATTGCCCTTTTTGCTTTGTAAACATAAAGGTTGCAGCTTATAGTCTGACAGCTAGAGTAGCCTTTTTCTTATCAGAAAAAAAAATGACATTTGGGTTCTTAGAAACGATTTCCCTCATCCCTCTCTAAAGCCCACCTCGCTTCCCCTATGTCTGGCACAAGGGCTTTTGGGTGGTCCAGAAAGACCCAGCGCCATAGCCAGAAAGATCCCTGGGCTTCAGGCAGACGGGCCTCCTTGTCAGGATCCAGCCTTTCCTCCTAAAAAATGAAGGTGGTGACAGGGCTTACCCCAGAAGGTTAGTGTGAAAATTCTCTGGAGAGGACTGTGCAGTGACTGAGAAGTACAGCTAGGAGCTGAAGCCTCTGGGTTCAAATCTCAGCTAAGCCACTTATTAAACTTTCTCTGTCTCAGTTTTCTTCTCTGTGAAATGGGTACAACAAGGATAGCAGTTGCACAGCATTGTGAGGGATTTGATGGGTTGGTGTCAAGCTGAATAATGAATGCTATTTAAATGATCATGTGCTATAATGCATACTCATGCTGAACACACAGTAGGTCCACAGTCATTGTGAGTTGCAACAGGATTCTTCATGAAATGCTTTTGCCCATTAGTGTTTAATAATTTGGGGATTTCATATGAAATCCAGAATTGTGGTTTTCTTCGTGAAGCTGGCAGCTCTCAGGCACTGCTGTACCGCATGGCTGCTGCCAATACCTCTAGGCCTGTGGCCATCGGCCTCCTGGCTTCCAGCCACGGTTCTTACCCTTAGGAGATGTAGCCACTGAAGTCCTTCTTTTCCCTCAAGTGCTCGTCTGGTGTTGAGCTCAAGCAGTGCACCATCTGCCTGTGGAACGATTTTTCTAGCTTTGACAGAGAGATGACTGTTCCTGGGCTGTAGCTTCTGGAGTGACTATCCCCCGCCCCCAGCCCTACCCACACCTAGGACCGCAGCAGGGGGACTGCTAAATTCCCTGAAAGACTCAACCTGGAACTGCCCAGAGAAAGGCTATGAAGAATTGCCATGTTGCCGCTTTTCAAACACACCCTGATAGTTGCCATTTTAGCTTTAATTGCTAGGTTATCTAAGTCCTCAGACTGCCTTGTGCAATGTAAAGCATGAGGCCTCAGGGCTAGACCGAGGGCTATTTCAGATGCAGAAGACAGTGTAGCCCACGGATGTGTGTGTACGCAAATGCTTCCCACATGAATGGTCCTGCTTGCACTCCGAGAAGTCTTCTACTGCCCTCTCCTTCTGGTTAATATGGTCGGAAACATCAGTCTGATTATGACCTGTAAGAGATGACAAATGAGTGAAACATCTGAGAGTCATCTTGATGACTTTTCCCTTCCTTGGAAAAAATGAGAGATGGAAAGAGAGAGAGAGAGAGAGAGAGAGAGAGAGAGAGAGAGAGAGAGAGAGAGAGAGAGAGAGAGAGAGAACAGAGTTTCATTGCAAAAGATATATCCAAAACAGTTGTTGCAGGTAGTGGTTAGTACCATAAAAGTAAAAAGGGCTGTGTGGTGTGGCGTAATACGGGCTGGCGAAGAGTGTGGCAGTGGAGTAAATGCACCTTCTAAAGGATCCTCCAAAGCTCAGCTCTGATCAGCGGTTCCCAACCACGAGAGGGACCTCACGGTCTTATTTATTTATTTATTTTTTGGTGGAACCGGGGATTGAACTCAGGCCCTTGCACTTACCAGGGAAGTGCTTATTCCACGGAGTCATCTCCCTGGCCCCTCACGGTCTTATTTTTAAGGAATCTTGGCACCCATAAGTTGAAGGAGGGAAGGCTTATTTAGACTCGCATTTTGTAAAGGTTCTGTCCATAGTTGGCTGGCTCCAAGGCAGGGCAGCATGGTAGAGGGGAAAGCCTTCATGGCCCAGCAGCAGGAAGCAGCGAAGCGTGAGGAGAGGAGGGACACTGGCCTTCCAGGCCATGCACATGGGGCCACCTCTTCCCGCAGGGCTTCCCTCCCCATGCCACACCCACTTGTGAATCCAGCAGTGGACTCATCCAGGGATGAGTGTCACACACCTGTGATCCTGTCGCCTCCCCAAGACCCCACAGACACGAGGACACAGATATAAACCAGAACATTAGAAACTCTTGATATTTTATCAGAAGTCCACCGATCTTTAAATATTGACAAAGACTAAAAAATTTAAGACAAAATAACTCTGTGAGCCAAACCAAATACATCTCTGGGATCCATCTGGGCTCAGCGATGCTTCCTCTGCAGCACAGGATACTCATGCTGGACTTGGAAGGTGGAGCCGGAGGCCTCAGGGGTAGACTGAGGAGCACTGACCCTCGCTAGCCCATGGCCAGGGTCGTTTGGATGATTTCCTTGTCACTAATAAGGAGCTGTGACTGTTTGCCTAAAAGAATTAATATTGAGGATTAAACAAATAAGTTCTTGCACAAAGCTTTGTATAAATAGCAAATGGCTAGAAATAGGTTATGAATGATGCCAGAGGCTTCCTACAGGTGGTGTGTGTGTGTGTGTGTGTGTGTGTGTATGTGCGCACGTGTTTGTGCTTTGGGTGATTTTCAAACAGGTTGTTACTACAGGCAGAGCAGTGGGTCGTGACTAGTCACAGTGTGGCCGTGACTTAGTAGTGGTCACCTCCAGGTGCTCGTGAGGGCTGGCCTCTTGTTTCCCCTTCTAACTGGTTTCTCCAGGCTGAATCCATCAGCCCTGCAGGGGCTCCAGCTTCCCTTCTGCCTTCCCTACACAGCAGAGAAGCACAAATGCTGCTCTGTGTGTTGCCCTCAGCCTGCTGCTGATTTGTCTCAGGAAGGCCTCATTGGGAGGGGGAGGGGCGCCTCCATGTACTGACTCACCGAGACCCTGGGCAGGGGCCACTGGTTGCCAGGTCCTTCCTTGGCAGTAAATGAACAGTCGGCAGAAGGGGTTTTATACACTGCCTGGGATCTCTGTGAGTTAGCCTGCTGTTAGCGTGAAAAATACTGTGCAATAAACAGTTGTGATATTTAACATTCTCTTCAAAGCCTGGTGGCCACAGGCATAGCCACTGCACATTGTGCTAAGGAGCCACAGGAACCACTGCAGCCACGGCAGCCGCGGCAGCCACACAGCAAGAGGGGGTGGGTTGGCTCTGGCAAAAGCCAGCCCTGGGCACCTTACAAACTAAATGTGCTAGCAGAGGATGTGCATGTCACACTGCAGATTCGCACACACGTGTCCCTCCACATGGTCACATGCACGCATGCAATGCATGTATGCATGATTCCACATACAAACACTCAGCAAGCACACATAAGCTGACAGGTGCAACACACCTGGACACAAATTCACCTGTGCGTGCACTCGCACATCCTACCCTTGTGCTGACAGGTGGACCCCAGTGCACAGTCACACACAGACCTAACTGCACACACATGTGAACTTGTCACCCCTGATAAATTTTGTGGTTTGGTCCAGTCCTGCAGCAACATCTGCACTAGAGTTGGCCAAGTGATGACGTCACTTAGTAGTCACTCAACTTGAGGCAGCTCCATGGGACACATTTTAAAGGATTTTGAATAACATTTGTCCCCATGAGAACAGTGCTACATGGAGCCCCGGGTCCAGACATTTACGCAGGCTAAGGACAATGTGAATATTGCTCATAATGAGGGACACAGTTGCTTGGCAGAGCTCTTGCTTAGCGCATGCAAGGGAGGCCTTGGGCTCCATCCCTCCCTCAGCACAGTGAAGTAAGTAAACCATAAATAATATGCAAAATATGACCAAACAGTAGCCCTTTCAAGTCCCCAACATTTTTGGCACAAGGACTTAGTTCCTGACAGAATATTTCATGTATGGTGGGGCCGGGTAGGAAATACTGATCTGATGATGATTTCAGATAACGGTGAGACCTAGGTTCCTTACCTCACATGATAGGGATCTAACGTCCCCCGTGACCTGAGAGAAGGCAGGGCTTAGGGGGCCATGCCACTAATAGGGAGCACTTAGTACAGACAAAACCTTCCCCGCTCACTCCCGCTGTGTGTCCTGGCTTCTCACAGGCTGTCTGAGGCCCAGAAGCTGGAAACCCCTGATTTGTCTGAACAGAGACAAGTGTAGACCCTAATGATCCATGTTTCTCCAGACTCCTAATCAGTGGTGCAGGTTCCATGGTGCCTTTTCATCTTAGGATTCTACTCATGCTCACGAATCTCTACTAACCCTGTCTTGTACAGGTTCTAACCCACTGCCATGTGTGGGGTGCTCCAGATAGCCTTGTAGTTGGCTCTTTCCCTAAAAACTCCATTCTACCATTTCCCAGTATCTTTGTACATACTCTGACATCTGTCTGCAGGCTCTTTTCTTCCTCTCCCATAGTTTAAAGGTCAACAGACATGTTCCTCCAGGGGCTGAGGAGATAGCTCAGTGGTCTAAGTGCCTGCCTAGGCAAGTGAAGGACCTGGGTTTGATCCCTAGCACCACACGCCATGCTTGACCCACCCTGGGCATGCTAAGCTGGCCACCCAAACCAGGTGAGGCTGACACAGGAAGTTCACTATGGGTCTGAGCTACATAGTGAGACCCTGTACCAGATACATAAAATTAAAAAATAGTAATAAAAAAGAAATGGTCACTCTAGGAAACTCTTCCGCAATCCGATATGAGTTGACTGTGCATAGGCCCTGGTTAAGGGGTTAAGGATGATGTGATGTGTACAGCTGAGGCCCACTTGGAATCCCCAGAACCAGCCAGTCTGCATAAGCCAGTGTTCTTAACTCATCCTGTATTCAGGGCTCTGTGGTACTTTAATCATTGTGCTGGAAGTATTCACATGCTCTTCCCTAAACAAAGAGCACCTTAAGTTAAAGGTTCTGCCTCTTACTGTGTTACCTTAGCAGGATGCCTGGTTCAGAGTAGGTAGTTGATAGGTGTTGGGAGGGATGGAAGCTGGAAATTGGTCCAAGGTGTGGAAGCAGCACTAGGCCTCAGTGCCCAAAGAAGCCAAGCTACCTCAGTCCTGAGATAAGCAACCTGATTGGCTAAAATCAGCTATTAGTCTCGAGGCAACCTTGTGTCATGTGTAACTGACTTCGTGAAGGTGTAAATAAATACCCCTACTGTGGTACTTACTGGTGGGTCATTTTGCCAACCAAGAATATGGGCCATCACCGACCCAGCTCTTGTTTTCCTGTCTATCTTTTCCTCATTCCTGCTTCCATTTCTCCCTGAGTACAATAGATCACACTGAGAGGCCAGCAGGTCCCAATCATCAAGGAAAAGAAGAATCCTATTAGGATAAATTACACAAGGTAGGAAACCAGTATGAGTTGTAAGCAGAGTCATTGGTGGAAAATCCTGTAATGAAGAAGGCAGAAGGTGACCTTGTTGATATGGCCTGGTGGATGATTTCCAGTGCTACATTGAGGTTTTTTTTGGTTAGTGAGATAAGAGAGAGCTGTCTGCATATTCTTTATACATTCTTGCTGCCAACATGCTCCAAAAAGGCCAAGGAAACTTTTAGGGTAACTTGAGGGGGCTAGTGGGAACTGACATGAAAAGAAATACACTAAAGCTACCAGTGGTTAAGACAAAAGGCTAGGTTTAGATAGAAGACGAGGGCTCATCTCTGCTCTAATAATTAAGTCAGCAGAAGTGTCCATCCTTGAGGTGGGAAAGATAGGAAGAGCAGATCTGGGGAGTAGGAGGGTGTTCTTGTCAAGTAGTCGTAGGTTGTGCCTCATTACTGGAATGAAATGCCCGACAGTCACAAGTTGAAGGAGGAAAAGTTTATTATTAGCTCATGGTTTGTGTAGGTTTTGGCTCGTAGTCAGCTAGCTCTAAGGCACGGCAGCATGGCACAGTAGCACGGCAGAGGAGAAACAGCCCACAGCAGGGCGGACAGCAGGCAGCAGCCTTCCTTCATCTTTCCCTTTTCATTCCACCCAGGCTGCAAGCCTGTTGGTTGGTGCTACCCCACCCAGGCTGAATACATCACCCATGCTCAGAACTAAGGCTAAAGAGATCAGTGGCCTAATCCGGCATCACACACTCATGATCCAGCCTATGGGCCTAAGAGACTTTAGGGTGGATGCCTAGATATAGACAAAAATGTTTTATTAGAAAATGATCCTTGGCAAAATTGATAAGAAAATGAGGATGGAGGAGAGGAAAGGGAAGGGGTCTAAACAGTGATGCAGTGAGTGGCAAGGACCGAGGTGACTGTGGCTCAGACTCTCAGGTGTGCCTGGAGTAAATCATGCTTCAGTATGGTCCCTATCACAGTTCTAGGCTCTGAGGTACTTATATTCCAGCACATGTTGGTCAGTGGCTGAACACTGCAGTCCAGTGGGGATGTACACCCAGGCAAGCCACTCTCGTCCTGGAGTGTGTGCGGGAACAGTGGCTCTCGGCAGGCCTTGGGCAAAGCATGCAGGCAGCAGAATCTATAGGACGGTGGTGCCACAGAGCACGAGGGCTCCTGGGGTGTCGACAGAACACTAACATCTGCTCAGGGTAGTCAGGTTGAGAGAGTAGTTTGGGATCTATTGAGTTTGGGAACCAAGTAGGAGGCGACATCTAAGTAGAGAACCTTATTAGCAAGTTAAATATTCTTTCATTGCAAAGTAGTACGGTGTACAGTGTCCATAGTTCTGTCTCCTGATGGATAAAGTCTCTG
>PVKA01010275.1:43742-65213 GCA_004027165.1 Ctenomys sociabilis
TCTTCTTCTTCTTCTTCTTCTTCTTCTTCTTCTTCTTCTTCTTCTTCTTCTTCTTCTTCTTCTTCTTCTTCTTCTTCTTCTTCTTCTTCTTCTTCTTCTTCTCTTTTTTGGTGGAACCAGGGATTGAACTCAAGCCCTTGCACTTGCCAGGGAAGCACTTATTCCACTGAGCCATCTCCCTGGCCAGGGATCTGTTACTGAATCCTCACTGTGGCAAAAGTCTCCACGTATGAGCAGGATGAGTATGCATGAGGAACCTGTGGGTTCATTAAACATCACAGACAAATAAATGACAAAATCGAGTAAAAGAAGTGTAAGATCTATGCTGAAGTGGATCCGTGCTATATGATTAACTCAAAAGAATTAAGATTAGACCTGTAAAGGAAAAACCTCTTTAGAAATCTGGTGTTCATCTCCATGGTCATGTGTTTTCCTAGCTGTGTGATCAAAATGTCTGACATCAATAGTGGCTTGTAGCATGTCTGCTGTTAGGGGCTGGGGAGATAGCTCAGTAGAATAGGTGCTTGCCTGGCAAGTACAAGGTTCTGAGTTCAATCCCTGGTACCACAAAAAACAACAAAACGAAACAGAACAAAACAAGAATGTCTGCCCTTGACTAGTGTTTAAACCACCAGGGAAATCTACTCACAGCCAGCATGGTCCAGTGGGATGAGCAAAGATTTTGAAGGTAGATCTGGGTTTGGATCCTGAGCCCACCACTCACTCGTTCTGTGGCCATGGGTTAGTGTCACAGCATTTGTGGCTAGTTTTCCTCCCCTGTAAAGTGGGCAACATGGTGAATGTTGCTATGGAAATGTTGGAAGCATTAAATAAGAGAATACACATATGAGTGTGAACAAGTGCAAGGCGTAAAGCACTCATGCCATTGCTTGTTTGTGGGGAGGACAGCCACGGCTTCAGATCTGCAATGCACTTTCCGACCCGCTCAACAAACCTGTTGGCCGTAGCCTGCAGGATGTCACTGCTGCCTACACTGCTGGTCACTCCTGTGTTGAGGACAATGGGAATAAAGCATTCTACTACAAGGAGGGTCACTGACCCTTTTAAAGGGAAGGACCAAGATTGCATAAATATCCATATATTGGTGAGATCTCCACACTGTGGAGTAGAGAAAAAAGACCACAAAGACTATCAAGAAAGTCTGCCATGTTTGTCACCTTCCATGAGGTTGTACCCCTGAGCACATTCTAGCCAGTTCTCCCACCTGTGTTGTCATTCTTGCTGGCACATTCCTGGCCTGGTCATTCCAGACCCTTCTGTAGTTCTCCTTTGGAGATGAGGTTAAGTCCAAAGTCCATAATCTGACCTTGAAATTTCTTCATGACCTAGAATCCTACTTAGCTTTCCAATGACTTCTCTTGGCATTTGGGGTTTGCTCCTGCTTCCCTTGCTGGACTGTTATTCTTTTGTTTGGCCTACTATGCCAAGCTCCTTCAGACCTCTAGACTTTTGCACTTGGTGTCTCTTTAGCTTAAGCCCACGCCTATCTGAAACCACTCTTGACATGCAGTGTCATCTTCTTGCCTTGGCCAGCTCCTTGTGGACCCTTAGGTTTTGTTTTACTACTGTGTTGGTGAGATCTTGCCTGATTTTCTACCTGGATAGGCTGGCATCCTCTGTCTGAAAATCTGAAACTCAAAATACACCCAGATCTAAAATGGTTTCAGTTTTTGACCCAGTTTTTGACATGATGCTATAAATATAAAATAAATAAATATAAAATTTCATACCTGAACTCATGTAGTGGTCACAGGTGAAATGCAGGTGCATTAAAAATTGTATAAAATTATTTTCATGTTATGTGTATAAGGTATGTATAAAACACAAATACATTCCATGTTTAGATCTTGGTTACATTCCCAAAATACCTTATTAGATGTAAGCAAATGTTGTAAACTCTGAAGATCCAGATATCTGAAATACTCCTGATCACAAACATTTCAGATGAGCGTTATTTAACATCTGTTATGTGTATTTCCTTAGTATTTTGAGAGTTATTGTAATATCGACACAGTTGAAATTAATTACCTATTGGTAGTGACCATTTATTTAATTTCTCTTTTTGATTTGCAAACTTCATGAGAATGGGTTGAACAGTGGCCAAGTACTCTTACTTTTTAATTAATTGTACATCATTCACCCAATGACCCTCATACTTAACTATCCATGGATCCATCCATGTATGCATCTATCCGCCCATGCATCCATGCATCCGTGCACCTGTGCATCCATCCATCCATCCATCCATCCATCCATCCATCCATCCATCCATCCATCCATCCATCCAGGCATCCATCCACTCAACCCAGTACAACAGTCAGGACAACAAATACTCTAAGGAATTTCTGTATATTGGACCCTTGGTGAGCACTGTGAAGATTTATTCATACATTCACATATTTTGCCATTCTTTTAAAATTTATTAGAATATACATTTATGATAATCACAATGCTTAGTACAAGTGGGGAAATATCTGACTTCTATCTGAAAACAATAACTATTAAACATGATTTTTTATTTTGTTTTTAATCAAAGTTGGGAGCAAGGGGGGAGCAGGCTAAGTGAGCTATTTGGGATGAACTGTGGAAGCTTCATCAGGAAAATGTTGATTAATGAACTGCACTTTAGTTAACATGAAAGCTGCATGTGTGGAGGGCTTCTAGAGCTCTCATAATGTACTATGAGTGTGTGAGCTAGTTCATTTCTAAGAGTGACTAGGGCACCAGTGCTTGACCTTATTCCTGGCAATGTGCTGGCAGTTTCTAGGTCACCATGGTAAGGCCCAGTCCCTTGACTATTTCTGCCTGTTCCCTGACTGAGGATGTAAGCTCTAATCATTTTGATGTGAGCCCTGGCCTTCTCCGTGGACCCCATCCTCTAGGCTCCTAAGTGGTCTTGCTGGTCCCACTCCCCTAGGAGGGACAGCTGTTCTAACATAGCTGTGAAACTTTTTTTTTCTTCACAGCTGTGAAACTTTGCATGCCTGAACTGCAGCACTATCCTCAGGACTCACAGCTGTCTAGATGACCCCTGGACCATTACAGACTGGGCTTGCTCCCACCTTGCTCTTTCAAATGATGAACTTGAGTGGTTGGAAGTGTTGTCAAGATTTTGGAAATAGTTTCTTAAAAATTAATTGATTAATTAATTTGATACAGGGTGCCACTATGCAGTTTGGACTCATAGTGATCCTCCTGGCTCAGCCTCCCCAGTGCTGGGATTAGAGGTTTGTGCCACTGTGCCTGTGTGTCTGATTCTGGATGGTGTGTGGTACTGGAGATTGAAGGTCTTTGTACTTGCCAAGCTGGCACTTACCCTGCTGAGTATCTCCCCAGCCCATATCTTAAGTAATACTTCAGAGGTTTGCATGGACTTATGTTTACAGGAGACTGGTCAAAGTGCTTGACATGTGCTCATAGGTCTCATGATTACCTTTGTGACTATTGATATTCCAGGACTCAGTGCTAGAAAACTACAAGCACTTACCCTACAGTCATAAGATCTTCCCAGAGTCTATAATTTAAGTGTGTTTGGGACAAGTCCTTTAGTACCTCTAGGTCTCAATTTCCCTATTTGAAACTGTCCCAAGGGCCCTCTTTAACTAGAATTGCTTTATTGACTACTGACTTAATTCCCCAAACACCAGAATGGTGTATCAATACTCTAATAACTCTTACAAAATTAAGTAATTAAAAGATCCACCAAATTGAAGAAAAAGAAGATATCTGTGGTTCATACTGTGATGTCACTAAGTCTACCTTTCTGTCCCATTCTTAGCTTGAATTTTCCTCCCAGTTCTGTCTGCTTTGCTGGTCTTTCCCCAGATACTGGTATGGTTTGGGTGTTCAGTAGACAATTCTAGTAACCACAGTCTTGGAATTCACATCTCCAGGACTGAATTGGGTAGTGGGCCTATTCTTGCACCCTGGAATGGGCTGGCCCACTTCATACTGCAAGCTCTGGAGTTGATGACTACAGCAGGTGTCATACACCCTCATTGGCTGCAGAGACAAGAGAGATAGACCCCTTCCCCCAGGTAAACTAGAGCTCTGCAGAGGAAGCAGGAAAGACATTAAAGGAATAGGTTAAATAGCCAATCCATAAAACTGGCACAGGGTTGAAGCTTGTCTTGATCTGGCGTCTGTCTTTTTCTCCTCCCACTCCTTGTGTTTGATATTCTTTTGTCAGTCTCTCTTCCTTTGCCAGCACACCTCTATCTTTCATTTGCTCACTGAACAATTCCTTTCCTTTCAAGAATCGCAGGAATCCACTGCTCAGAGCTGCAGGAAGAGTTCATTGTTTGTTCCTCTGTGTTCCTACAGTGCTGCCCTTTGATCTACAACTCAGAACCTATGATGATGTAATGCAACTTCTTATTTCTGCACCTGTCTTCTCTTCTAAATTGTGAGCCCCAGAAGGCAGTGACTACAAGATTTATCTTTGTAGCTCTAGTGCCTGGAGTAGTCAAGGTGCATAGTAGGTACTTAATAAATGTTCATTGCATTTAAAAGATTGAATCAGACTGGAATTTATCAGCGCTTTGGCAGTGTCCCCAACTCTGCACCATTTCTCTGTGTCCTAGAGGATACTGGGAAGATCAATGAGACAACGTTACAAAGGCCTGGGAGAGGAGGGCATCTAGTGAATACATGGTTTTGTTATTGGCGGTGTATCGCTTATTAAGAGACCCTGGCACATTGCATCTGCTAGGGGCTGGACAAGAGATATTGAAAGTCGTGAGCAGAATGCCAAAGTGGGAAAAAGTTCAGCTGGCAAATGTGGAAAGCATTCCCTAAAAATCCCATCATTTAAGTTAGATTAGCAAGTGAAAGATGAGGTAGCCACCGCCACAGTCCCTTCTTGGGGCATGAACGTCTCATTTATAAAAATATCGATTCCACTTCTGTGCACATAATTGATTAATTATATTTTGGGAAAGAAAAATTGTTTCCAGGTCTCTGTGGGGCTTGCTTTGCTCCGTCCCACAATGTCTGGTTGCCCCAACTAATGAAAACCTAATTTTTCAAGATTGAAGCTTTTTTCTCTGTAGAAGTGGGGTGGGAGCAGGCACAGGGAACTGAAAGGGTCCATCTTCAAGAAGCTCTTCAGTAGGCTTAAAAAATATAGCTTATGCTTCAACTATTACAGTTACAACTATTACTATTACAATCTTAGAAATGGAATCTTAGTAATTATCTAATTCAAACTTTTTAGTTGGGGAAAGACCAAAATTCTACTACTTTAATTAAAAGTACATGTGCTTTGTGGAAGATTAAAACCATATAGAAAAAAAACCAATTATTTTATATCACTTATTGAATTACTTTTCTGATTTTTCTTTTGCTGAGACTCGAACTCATGACCTCATGCTCAGCAGGCTGGTGCTATGCAAGTGAGCCATCTCCCCAGCCCTACTTATTCAATTAAGTAAACCAGTTAATATTTTAAAGGATATGCTTTCAATAATTTTACAAAGTCAGAATTAGTCTTCATCTGTTGCTTTGTAGCCTGTTCTCGTACTTACTATGAACATTTCAATTGCTTATTTTTTCTGTTGCCCTTTAGAAATTTTTTAATGGAGAGGTAGCAGTTTGATACCTCTCCATTAGGGCTCAGGAGATGGCTCAGTAGAATAAGTGCTTACCTGGCAAAAGCAATTTCCTGAGTTCAAATCCCCAGTAGCACAATAAACAAAAAAACAAAACCAAAGCCAAAAATCCCCTAAACAGTTGTTATATGTTTGTATAATAATGCCCTTAAAAAAAGCTATTTCATTATTATTAGATAATGAGGGAATTCTGCTATTCTTGTTTTGCTCTTCAAAATAACAATGCCACCCCATTGTGATATATAAAGCTTTGTGTATATCCCTGATACTTCTGTTAATGGATGCTGGGGTGACCAGCGGTTTCCACCCCAGAATCTTCTTGTCCTGAGCAAAAAGCTGGATAAGGGTTTAACATTTATTAAGGGATAAAGGAAAGGCTTTTACATTAAAAAAGTAGGGAGAAAAAAAGCAGAAATGTCTAAAGAAGAAGAAAATCCTTGAAGAGTGGGAGAAGAAAAAGAAAGCCCTGCATGTCACGTGGTTAATTGGCTCAGGAAGCAGATGGTGGTCCGGGACCAATGGTCGTCAGGGTTTATATCCCCATTCTGATGTCAGATCCGGCTGGCCTATTCGGCGCTCTGCAGCTGTTCTGCGCATGTGTTCTGTTCATGATTGATAGATCATTGTGATTGCAGGACGTGGCCAACTGCCTGGCTGGTTTTTCATGTCCTCATCTCCTACCTCTCTTCTGTAGGGTGCATTTTCTATTGGTAAAATTGCTTGAATAAAGACTGTTTTTCCAAGATTTTGATGTATGCTCAAGATTGCCTTCTAGAAACTATGCGTCAGTTTACATTTGACTAGCAGCAGTTTTACTGCACTGCTGTGAAGGCGATATTGGTATCATTTGCAAAAAAAAAAAAAAAAAAAAAAGTGACAACTTGAATACCAAAGAAAGGTACATTATTGTTTTTATTTCTTGCAATTTATAGAGATCTTTTAAAAAAATGTAGTTGGTTGTTATAGGGTCTCACTACACAGCTTGAACTCGAGGTGATCCTCCTGTTTTCAGCCTCCGCAGCGCTGGGATTGCAGGTGTGCACCACCACACCTGTACTCTGTAGCCAGCTCAGCCCGCCCTGGAGGTGGGGCTGGCGTGGTGTGTGGTGCTGGGGATTGAGCCTCACTCTCTGCGCTTGCCTAAACAGGCACTTAGTCTGCTGAACAATCTCACGGCCCCTAGAGATCTTATTTAAAATATAATTCATCCATTTGAAATATCCATCTTTTTCTATAAATTTAAAAATCTTTTATTTGTTTATTTGGTACAGGGGTCTCACTATGTGGCTCGGATTCATAGTGATCCTCCTTTCTCAGCCTCCTCAGCGCTGGGATTACAGGCATGCACCACTGAGACCACATGGTCTTGGTGGCTGACATGGCGTGTGGTACCAGGGATCGAACCCGGGTCTTTGTGCTTGCTAGACAGGCGCTTAGACCTCCAGGCTATCTCCTCAGCCCCAGAAACATCCAATATATTCAAATACAAGCTTATCAAATGATCATTATACTCTATTTTGGGATGTTTTCATCTTTCCAAAGAAATTCAGTGCCCACTAGAGTAACTCCCCATCTCCTTACCTGTTTATTTTCTGTACCTCATCTGCATGCTAAAAACATTTTGGGTAAGTTCTACTTCACATGTGTTCTAAAACCATACAGTATGACTTTCTGACTTCATTTAACATAACATTTGCAAAATTCATCCACATTCTCCTGTCTTAGAATTTTATACCTTTTTGTGGTGGATGGCTTTTTATCAGATTGAGATAGAGGCCTTCTATTCCAATTTTCTGTAGGGCTTTGAACATGAATAAGTATTGGACTTTGTCAAAAGCCTTTTCAGCAGCAATTGAGATGAGTTTTTGGATTTGGCTCTATTGATATAGTGTGTTACATTTATAGATTTGTGTACATTGATCCACCCTTGCATCCCTTGGATGAATCCTACCTGGTTATGGTGTGCAATTTCCTTGAAGATTTGCTGTATTCTATTTTCTAGGATCTTACTGAGGAGTTTTGTATCCACACTCATGAAGGAGATCCCAAATGAAGGAAGGAGAGGTTTATTTAGTTCCCAGTTAGTGGAGGTTTCTGTCCATGTTCAGCTGGCTCCAAGGTACAGGGGCACAGGGCAGAGGGCAGCTGTTCCTGACAGCTGAAAACAACAAAGAGCAAAGAAAGGGGCAGCAGCTTGGGGTGCTAGGAAGCGTCTCTCAGCTTCCTTATATTGTAATGCAGATTATCTGCCCCAGGGTGGGTGCAGCACCCACACCCACAATAACCAATCACAAACTCCAAAAGCCACCCATGACTCTACGGGACAGCTAGACACAAAGCATAACAGTGTTTTAGTCTGTGTCCTGTTGCTACAACACATTACTGTATGTATGTATTTAGTACAGGGTCTACAGGGTCTCACTACACAAGTCAGACTTGTAGTGTTCCTCCTGTTTTCAGCCTCCCAAGCACTGGGGTTACAGGCACGCACCACCAAGCTCTCAATCACTGTCTCAGTGTGCCACAGGGGTGGAGTGGCATGGCATGGGATCAAACCCCAGTCCCTGTGTCTACTTAAGCAGGTGCTTTAATACACTGAACTATCTGGCCGGCCCTTACAACACATTACTTGAGATCAGATAATTTATTGAGAATTGAAGCTTATTGGGCTCTTAAGGTTGGGAAATCCAAGAACCTGGCATTGCCAGCTGCTGGGCTTTGGTGAGATCCTTTTTGTGGTTCTCAGCAGGTTGGAGGACAACACATTCCATGACAGAGCGAGTGAGCCTGTGCTCGTCTCTCTTCTAATAAACCTCCTAATGCATCACAGGCCTCCCCTTCAAGACTTCATCCAGTCCTAGGTCCCATCCCTAAACACCACTGAAACAGGAGTCTGGGGTTTATTTTTAATGGAGTGTAGAAGAGGTAATATTTTCCACTCACTTGATGAGACAGAACTCTGGTTCCAAAAGCTCGCAAGAACTGTATAGGAAAGTAAGATTTCAGCCAGTCTCATCTAGGAGCAGAGATGCAAAAAGTCCAGACAAGTAGTCTGGCAAAAGAGAGTCCAGCAATACTTTAAACAGATACCACATCACATTCCAATTGGATGCATTTTGGGGATTGAGTTTGGATCATATGACCAAATCAGTTAATGTAATTTACTCCAATAAAAGCCTAAAGGAAAAGTAACTAATAATACTTACAACATATCTGGAAAAAGCTGCTAAAACTTTTAGTAAAAGAATAATAGAGAATAATTTCCTCTAGCCAGATTTAAAAAAAAATCTTCCAAGGAACATCATATGTAACAGGAAAATGAGAAAACATTCCTTTTAAAATAAAAAATTAAGAAAATAGTTTCTATTGTCATTATTTTTATTCAGCATTGTGCTGGCAGTCTCAGACAGCATAACAAAGGAAGAAAATAAGTAAAAGCTGTAACATTAGCAAAGAAGGGAAAAATACTATTTATATTCCCAGAGGATATGATTACTTACATTGAAAATTTTAAAGAACCCATGCAGATAAATTATTAAAATTAATGAGAGTGTAGTATAGTTCTTTCACAAACATTTAGTGTACAAAGTAATTTGTGTGTGCTAGCAATGAATATGTAGAACACATAAAATATATACTGTTAATTATAGTTTGCACAAAGGAACTGATATCTAAACGCTTGTGACGACTTAAGGTGAAAAATCATATTATTAGAGGATGTTAAAAGGCATGTAAAGGAGTAGTTTGTGTTCGTTGGTAGGAGGATTTCTTTTCATAAAGCACTCTGTTTCCTTCCCAAATTGATCTACAAAGTCAATGCTATTCTTAAGATTTCTACAGTTTCTTTTCTTTGTTTTATGGAATTTGATGGCAATACTAGAATTTAAGGATGAGTAAAAGGCCAAGAATGTCTATATACCAATAAAGAAGATAAAAATAACTCACCTCATATTTGAAACTGAGATAAAGCTACAGTAGCTAAATTTATGGTAAGACCATGTTGCTTAAGACGTGGTGCTCCAGAGATGAATACCTGCAGTTCCCTACCTCACATCACATGCAAAATCTAATCTCAGGCAGATTAAATAATCTAAAGTAAAGGGAAAATATAAAATCATTTAGAAGATACTATTAGAGAATATATTTTTGATTCTGCATTAGTGAACAATATTTTAAAAATAATCATGAGAATGGAAATACATAAAGGGAAACAATGAATAGATTTTATTACATAGAGTTACAAGAATGGATTTTTAAAATTTTTAGGTAGTGAGGACTTATCCCAGGAACTTGCACATAGTAAGCAAGTGTTCTACTAGTGAGCCTGATCCCTGGACCAATGTAAAATTAATAAAAACTAAAACAAACTAACAAAAGCACTATAAAAATTCAAGAAATGTAAAGAGTTAAAACCACCATAGGAGATATTAGGAAAACTAAAATTGTTAGAAAATTTAAACTGAGCAAATAAAATTTTTTTTCCATGCCAATCAATAGGAACAAAATCAAAAGTAAAATAGAAAAATGGAAGGGCAACTTGTCAAGGAAGTAGAAATGCAAATGTCATCGAACACAGGAAAAGTTGGTCAGTTTTGGCATTCTTTTATAAAAAATTTTAATTATTATTATTATTATTATTATTATTATTATTATTATTTTTGCAGAACCAGGGATTGAACTCAGGCCCTTGCACTTGCCAGGCAAATGCTTATTCTGCTGAGACATCTCCCCAGACCTTATTTTATTTTATTTATTTATTTTTTGTTTCTTCAGTTTTAACGTTCTGAGAAATCAAAATGAAAACCGCAAGTTCAGGGCTGTAGCTCCTATACCTCTAGCAGGCCTCACATACTTGCTTAGCGTGCATGGGTTTGAATCCCAGCACTGAGAGAGAGAGAGACAGAGAGAGAGAGATGAAAACAATAACCAGGTATCCAATTGCTGGTGAGCCTCTGGTGTCGCGGCAAGTCTCATACATTGTGGAAGGAAGATGAGTTTGTAGGCCTTCAGGAGAGTAATTAGCTTTCTCTGATCAAAGGGCAAAGAATTACACCCCATGGCCAGGCAGATCACCAGCTTGGGAGGTCGATCACTTTGGTGAGCACACGGCTGCGCGTAGCACACGACACACAGGAGAACGTCGAGAGGAACGCAGAGTGTCACAGCAGGAGGACAGGCGGTGCGCACGTCGGAAGGTGCCTGCAGTGATGTTCTGCACAGCAGTGAAGATGGACTACAGCTCCACCCGGCCCCAAGGGCGGGCCTCGAAAGCACAGTAAGTTGAATGAGGGAAGCACTTGACCAATGTGTAATACCCAATAATTCTGTGTATATAAAATCCAAAACAAACGGACAACGAAGCAATATACTTGCTTACTGTTACCAACTCTGTACTAACCTGGTCAAGGAGGACCATCGAGGGAGAAACACTGTGATAGGCAGGAGGAGCTGAGTCTCAGGGACAGGGGCCCCTGAGAGCACAGTGATCTATGATCTATGGTGGCCGCAAAGGGTCAGCATGAGGTGTCAGGTACACAGTGTCTGTAGCTTTGTTTCCTGTCTCATATGGTGTTGTAAATATTCACTTGGATTATTCAATACTGTATCACAGTGAGAAGAAAACCTTTCCTATATAGAACCACTTATATATTTTAGTGTTTTCCAGCCATAAAATTTGCTGTTAGGCCTGAATGTAACATAAACAATAGGTGTAAGTGAACACCTTCAGAAAACAGCAAGACTGAGGGCTAAGGGGCTGGGGAGATAGTGTGGTTGTGTGTCAATAAAACTTTATTTACTAAAGCAGGTGGTGGAGGGATTTGCTATGAGGTTATTATCTTATCAGGTTATTCGCTGGCCTAGACTCTGTCATACCAACTAAAGCTTAAAAGCCGAGCTGGAAGCAGAGGCACGTGTCTACGTTCTCAGGTACTCAGGAAGGCCAGGAAGGGGGACCGCAGGTGTAAGATCAGCCTGGGGACCTGGTGAGACCGTGTCTCAAAATAAAAGAGCTGAGGGTGTCACTGAGAGGCAGAGCATTTGCCCGGCATGAGAAAAGCCCTGGGTTGAATCCTCAGGGCCACTGACATACACACACGAAACAGATACGCAAAAATAAAATTAAAGATGAAACATAGCAGCAAATACTAAGTTAGAGAAATATTTTTGTCTATGAAGTGCGGTCAAAATATGCTGAGTGCTGCTCCAGTCACCATCTGATGGAAAAACAACAAAAGCCTTACAGGGTGGCCTCGCTCGCCGTACGCCAGACCCGGCGCTGTGAACCTTCGAGCCCTTCCGCAAAGCCAAAATGGCCCTGAAGGGGAAAGATTTGGAATCAATGCAGGACACCCAGGCAGCCATATCAGTGTAAGTAAAAATAGAAGAGAGGACTTCTAGTCCTGCTTCAGAAAACAGCGAGACCGAGGGCTGAGGGGCTGGGGAGACAGCCTGGCAGTCTGAGCGCCTGCCCAGCAAGCGCAAGGACCCACGTTCAATCCCCAGTACTGCATGCTGAGCTGGCCAGTGAAACCAGGTGCGGTGTTGCCTGCCTGTAATCCCAGCGCTGGGGAGGCTGAGACAGGAGCAGCGCTACGCGTCTGAGCTGTGCAGAGAGACCCGTACCAAGTAAAGAATGATGGATGAGTACGTTTGGAGTGAGGGGAAACATCTTCAGGGGAATTAATGGCAATATATCTTTCACTGCAATAAATTTGAAATGTTTAAATATTCACCACCTTTTTCAATCATACTTTGTATACTAATGTAAGACCAAAATATATTAAAAGAGACTTATTATTAATGATAAAAAAGTACATAATGGTACTAAGAGTAATTTGTCAGGCAGATCTACCATGTTAGGACTAATACAACTGAAAAAGATAGATTAAAAAGATATGAAGGAGGTTTTGACAAAATTACACAGTCATTAGGGGAGAGGTTAATGTATGCCTCTCAGTAACTGACAGATGGAGCAGACAGAAAGCATAAAGCTATAGAAGTTCAAATGACAAGACCATCAGGGATTTAAAAATAAATGTGATTGATGCAGGGTCTCACTCCTCCTGTCTCAACGTCCCCAGCACTGGAATTACAAGTGTGTACCACTATGCCCAGTCTCAGTAGCTGGCTCAGTGTGCCCGGGGGCAGGGCTGGCACAGACTGTGGTGCTGGGCATTGAAGTTCCATCCCTGTGCTTGTCTAAGCAGGGTGCTTAGTCTGCTGAGCTATCTTGCTGGCCCAAAACCAGCAAGTTTTCAGCGATTGGACGTAACATAGCATTTTACAGCAACTATTTAAAGAATGCAATATGAATATTATTTTATAAAAATCATGGAATGTTTTTAAAAACTGACTATGTTTCAACACATAATAAATATGGGTAGGTACTAATAATTACCATATTCCATAAGTCTAGTTCCATAAAATTAGAAACCAAGAAAAAAATTGTGTTTGAGAATTTAGCAATATGTGCAGAGAATTTGTATATTAAGGGAAAAAATCACAATGAAGATTAGGAGATATGTATAATTGAATGACAGAAATCTTTTCATATCAAATTCATGAGCTGCAAAGGCTCATGAATTATCTTTAATTCTTAACAGATGCCTTAAATTCATTTCAAAAAAGAAGACTCCCTTCCCTGATACAAAAGTAAAAAAGAACAGTGTCTAATAACTTCTGAGGCTAACAGAATGTTTTTAATAAAAATTTGTTGGGTTGTTTTGAAACAAGGTGTCTGTATGTAGGTCAGGCTGGCCTTGAACTCTCTGTGTAGCCCAAGTTGGCCTTCAACTTGTAACCCTCCTGCCTCAGCCTCCTGAGAGCTGGGGTTACACGAGAGTGACTACACCTTGCTCAAGGTAATAGAATCTTGAAACAAGAATCACAATAGCACAGCAAAGACAGAGAATATTCAAATTATACATATGGACCAAAGCTTAACTGAAATGTCAGCTGACACAAACTCAGATTTAAAGGTAATTATGACCATGTGATGATTCCAGCAATGGAAGAAGTTTACTACTTAAACATGTACAGAGTTGCATTTAAGTAGTACAAATGAGTCTAGAGCTATCACTACATAATATGAAGCCTATAGTTAATATGGCTTTTTTTTTTTTTTTTTTTTTTTTTTTTTTTTTTTTTTTTTTTTTTTTTTTTTTTTTTTTTTGCGGTACTGGGGTTGAACTCAGGACCCTGTGCTTGCCAGACAAGCACTTATTCTACTGAGCTATCTCCCCAGCCCTAATATGGCATTGTATACTGATTATTCACAAAGATTTTAGGTACTATTTCCACACACACAGTCGATCAAGATTATTATGATGTATATATTATTTTTTATTTTTAAAGAGAATAAGAGATAGTAAGAAAAAGGTTAGAAATAATACAGAATTTCACTAAACAAAATAATAAGAAATCAACAGTGGTTGTTACATTGCACATTGCTGTCTTCAAGTCAGCTGCTCAGGTTACCAGATACAGGTGTGCAAAATTGGTTAAAAAATTAGAAAGAAGAAAAAAAAAAAAACTATGCATGAACTGTTCCTTTCAGTAGGCCAGCAAAAATGAGCAGGACGATTTTCTCACCTGTCCTGTAACGTTTCCGCCTTTCCTCTTTCTTTCTCCCTCACCTCAGTTGTTCCTTCCCTTTGTGCAGCTTTTCCTTCACAGCATCTATTGTTCCTCTCAGATATTACTTATTCTCTCAGATTCTTACACTAGGGAGACAATATGATATTTACTCATGTGGATGCTTCATTTTCACTCACAAGTACGGTCTCTAGCTGCATCCATTTACTTTAAAAGCCTTGAATTCATAACTTTTTTTTTATAGCTGAGTAGTTTTCCACAGTGTAAAAAGACCACATCTTCCTTATTCCTCAGTCAATGGGCACTGAGTCATTTCCAAGATTTAGCTATGATGAATTGCGCGGCTATTGTGGGATATGTTACCAACTTGCTTGACCACAGTAATCTTTTCCTGTCCCCATGCTGTCTTAGGCACAACATCTAATGCACATTTTGATGGAGGTTCATTTTGGCTCACAATTTCAGCCCAGATTTCGCTGGCTCCAAGGAAGCAACAGTACGGGGGGTGGTGGTGGTGGTGGTGGAAGGGCTTGGCAGAAGAAAAGGCGCTCAGTTCATGATGACTCGGAAGCAGACGGAGAAGCAGTAGTCCTTCCGGGTCACACCTGCAGCTACTACGTCCAGCCAGGTCCCACCTCCTACGCGCACGTTCAGCTACTGAGCTGATTACAGATGAATCCACTGGTGATACAGCTCGCCCCTGATCTAACCATCTCCCACATGCATGAGAAGTGTGTGTGTCGGGGGGACGTTTTAGGTCAAAGCCATAATATTCTCATGTCAAGGTAAGTATATCAAATCATTGCATATTCCTCCCTCTACGCATGCAACAAGAAAAAAACATTAAATATGTCTAATTAAGTTTACTATTAAGAGATTCTAGATAGAAAGCCATATTATGATTCAGTAAGTTTGCACTGAATAATGTTTTGTTGTGGTACTGGGGATTGAACTGAGAGCCTTCACATTGAGCTGCACCTCTGGCTATTTATTTATGTATTTATTTATTTTGCAGTATGGGGGATTGAACTGAGGACCTTGTGCTTCCCAGGCAGGCACTTATGCTTCTGAGCTATCTCCCCAACTCTTTATTTATTATTTTGAGACAGAGTCTCACCAAGTTGCTCAGCCTCACAGAGTGCTAAGATATTTTTTAAGGGTAGATTATTTATTTATTTATTTAAACTAGTTTTATTGAGAAACAAATAGCGATGAGGCAATTTAAAAACCTATTTCTAGCAGTTTCAATAATTAATACATTGCATATTGTTGTTTTGGTGGTTATTCATTGTACAAGATGCAGACGTGATATCCTGTCCACAGACACTATTAGAACAAATCTCTCTATTCATTGAATTAAGAGAATGCAGCTGTACATCTATCTTAACTATTTTCACTATACAGATACAAAATGGTTGTTCACTTGTATCCCCCTTTTTGTTTAGTTTTGTCAGAGAAGGGTATTCCATTGTCACTTAAATATTGTAGGTGTGTGAATTCAGCAAAATATTCCAATACAGTCCAGTGGTCCATCATGGTGGTGGAGTGCTGGATTATAGGCACACACACACAAAAGCTTTTAGAGAACCAGAACACAAATTGTTCCCACACTTGGTAAGGGTGCTACTACTTTAATGAGCAAAGACTCAAATCCTGAGATTGATGAGTCAATCGTCAGTCTCAGTGTTTGTTATACATCTGTGTTTCTATGCAGGAAGAAGGACCTTCCTATGTCCTCTTTTCACTGTACTTGGAAACTTCCTAAGATCTGTTTAAATTAAATCTAGAGATCTCAATCTACCTTTTACATCTTTAGGGCCACAAATGATTAAGTGAGAGCAATTGTTTCAAGTTGGAGGCATCGTGGGGTTATAGGTTGTTTTTCACAGATAGGGCAGCAGTATCTGATGAGTCGTGAGCTGATGGATTCTTTTGCATGGCTAGCCCCCTGCACAGCTTCGTAGTAACAGGAAATGGAAGGGTGGTACATTTACATGGCTTGCTCCACTCCTGATAGGAAAGCAAGTCTGATGAATTGGCTCATATTCCCATCATCTTTCTTTCATAGAGCTTTATGATGCAGAGAAGCTATCTGTGTTTTTGACCGGTCTTTTGGGACTGAAGAAACCTTTCCTTCTTGAACCTTCTCTCCATAGCAGTTAGCAAAGAGTTTTCTGTTCAAGACCTGCAAAACCCTTCATGTGCAATGGAAGAAGGAAGTAGGCCAGTTTCATGAAACACGTGATTAAAAAGAAGTGCAACGCAGAAATAATTTTAATGAGAAGAGCAGAAGACATGGTACTTTTCTCCATGGACATCTCAGGAGCAACCATACCCTATGGTGAAATTTAAACAGCATTTTCTTTAGAGGTAGTGACAATGCATTCCTGCCTGTCCCATTATCTTTGCTATTTAACAAATAGCTTTGTTGAGATGTATTTGCCTTTTAATAGATGGCCCGTGTTTAATTTGTAAAATTTGATATGTCTTACATATGTAAAGATCCATGAAATTATATTTACCGTCAAGAGTGAGAACACGACCATAGCCAACCTATGGTCGACAACTGCTTCAGATAACTTACTATTGTTGCGGAATGCTGGACTGTGTTGGATTGTGTTGTTGAGTTCAGGCACCTAGCGTAGTTGAATGACAATGGAGTGCCCATCTTTGTCATGTGTAGACAAAGGAAGGGGTGTAGAAAGGATGAATCATGATGTGTGTGTATGGACAGTACAATTGGAATAGATAACGCTGTGCTTCTACATAATTCTATGAGAGGCAAGATTTGCACTAATGGTGGTTGGACAGGATATTATGTCAGCTTCTAGTACTATGGACAACCACTAGGAAAATAACAAGGTAGAAAGTATTAGTTATTGAATCTTTGATGTAATTCAGGTATAAAAAATAAGATACACAAACAGCTACACTCTTAATTTACTGATAAGAGACATACGGTATAATAATGTCTGTAAGTATAATATCATGTATGCACCTTCTATGATACCAAAACATTATGAAAACAGTTTGCAATGTATTAATTTATCAAATCCATCTTGTCAAGGTATCTTAAAACTGTCTCACTGATATTTGTACTTCAATAAAACAAAAATAAAATAAAATAAAATAAAAAGAATTGAAAGAAATCAGACACCCCTAATTCAAAGATCTAATCCAAAAATGGGCATCTGAGATGAATATGTACTTCTCAGGTAGTCAATAAAATAAAATAAAAATGTCAAGTAAATGTAAAAAAAAAAGTGAGAACACGATCACGACCCCTTCCTTATAAATGTTTTTTTTATTACCTTTACACCGACATTTATTTAAAAACACATGTAAATATATTTAACATATCAAAAAGTAATCTAAATTTATTTACTTAATATGGCATCTTAATTTAATTTTATTGAAAAACAGTAAAAGAAACTTTCATAGTGAAATAAAAATTGGAGGATAACAAGAATTCATTCACTGCATATTGTCATCTCCAAGTAGTTACTCGGAGTAAAAGATATGGTCAGAGAAGGCCTGCGGTCAATATTAGCACAAACCTATCTTTTCAATGAACTAAGCGACACTAACGGTTTAGTTACCTTGCATTTTTCTCCCTCTTCCCTCCCTTCCTTTCCCCCTTCCCCCCTCCTACTTCCTGTTTCCTTTTAAGCAGTTACTTTGGATTTCATGTTATCTATTGGACATTATAGAATTTATTTACTCTCAGGCAATATGTTTACACATGTGAGTCTGATTTCTTTCACTTTAAGAGTAAGGTCTGATAAACGTTTGCTAGGGGGCCTCTGTAGTCGTCTCTCCTGCTCCTCCCAGGAAACCACTGATCTAATTTTTCATTATAGGCTCATGCTCATTTTTAGAATTTAATACTGAAGAAATAGCTCAATGTGTGTCTTTTGCATCTGCCTTTCTTCCCAAATAATTTAAGATTTGTTCGTGTCGTATCATGTATGGTTACTGTCCTCCCTTGTACTGCAGAAAGCTGCTCCTTTGTGTCAGTCTGGCTTATTTCTGCTCATCGATTCAGGGGTCATTGGACCTTTGGGCTGCTTTTACCACTGGGGCTATTTCTAAGGCTGCGAACGTTGGTATGTATGTTCTTGTCTCGACGGACACTTTCATCTCTCTTACCGAAGCGCCCAGGAGTGGATCGCAGGGTCTTGGCACGCTTGCATAGCTACCTCTTTAGGAGCTGGCCAAGCAGTTTGCTTAGGTGCCCGCAGTTCTCTCACGTTCCCACCATCTGCGTGACATTTCCAGCTGAATCCGACTGTGACCAACATGTAGTGTGTGAAGTTTTTGGATCATTATTGATTTTTCACCTTTATTCTATTTCAGAGTCTTTAAAAATCCTTTAAAGGATTTGTCAGTGTTTCCTTTGCATCTTTTCTTCAGCTTTTCAGGGCACACACATCACGCAATTTAGATATTCATAATTAATGTCTGTGTGACATAAAATTCAGCCATTCTGAGTAAACAACTGAAATTTTGTGGGGCAGTATTGGAGGTTGAAGTCAGGGTCTTTGCACTGAGCTACATCCCCAACCTTTGTTTAAAATTTTGAGCCAAGGTCTCAGTGAGTTACCTAGGTAAAAGTTGACCTTGAAATCCTGCATCGGCCTCCTACAGTGCTGGGATTACAGGTGGTATAGGGGATACAGGCTCTACAGGGTCTCACGATGTAGCTTGCACTCCGTAGTGATTCTTCTATTTTCAGCCTCCCAAGCCCTGGGATCACAGGCGCACGTCACCACACCCAGTCTCCATTGATGTCTCAGCATGCCCTGGGGGTGGGGCTGGCCTGGCACACCTGGGAGTGAACCCTGGCTGCTGTGCTCTACTGAAGCAGGCGCTTTAGTCCCCTGAACTATCAGGCCAGCCCTCCTACTCACTTCTTATTGTTACCTTTAGCATTTGGCAACCACTCCTTTCTGGCCTTTCCTAGGCCCTTAATATGAATGAAGTCATACAGCATGGAAGTTTGGCATCTGGTTCCATTCACTTAGCATAATATTGCTTTTTCGTTTCCCCCCTCCTCCTTTGCATTTTTGGTCTGTTTTTGTTTTGAGATGGTGTCTTCCTTTGTAGCGCAGGCTAGACTTGAATTCACTTTGTAGACCAAGCTGGCCTCAAACTCAGGGCAATCCCCCTGCTTTGCCTTCTCTAGAGATCATAAGTGTATGTCATCACACAGCTTTCTCCACTCCCTTTTGAAAAATTTTAGCGTAACATATTTGAGGTTCATTCATATATCAGCAATTATTAAAGCATATCTAATGTATCTGTAGCTCATCTACTTTCATCTCATTTCTGAAAGGCACCCGTTTACAGTGAACATTTGGGCTGTGTCAGCCTTTTGACTACTACTAGGTACATTCACATAGAAATCTTTGTCCATATATATCCTTTTATTTCCCCTGGGCAGATATGTAGCATTATGGGGTCTTATAGTAAGCTTATTTTTAATTTTGAGGATCTGCTAAACTTTCTTCTACCCTGGCTACACCATTTCACACTCCCCTGCCAGCAATATGAGAGGGTTCTAGTTTCTTTACAGACTTGTCAATATCTGTTACAGTTTTTTCCTTTATAGTGCATGTGAAATAAGAGCTCATGATAGCTTGAATTTCATTACCTTGTTAATGATATCGAATATCTTAGCATGTATTTATTGGCCTTTGGTATATCTCCTTAGGCACACAGCTAGTCAGTTATGTTATGCACTAAAATTTCAGCTATTATTTCTTTTTCCTTTCTTTTTTTTTGGCAAAGCTGGAGATTGAACTCAGGGCCTTGTGCTTGCCAGGGAAGCTCTCATTCCACTGAGCCATCTCCATGGTCCCTAAACTACTATTTCTTCAAATAGTTTTCATTCAATTCTCTAGACATTCCAGCCTTACTCATGCAAGGGAATCAGAATTTGTCCCATAGATTATTGTCATCTGCTTGTTTTTAAGATCCTTCTCCTTCACTTCAACTTGTACTAGCCTGTTTTACATTTCACTAAACCTTTTCATCTTCTGTAACTTATCTGCTATTAGTCCAGCCCAGCTAGAGTACTTCCCTTCTGGGGCATCTTAGCTTTTGTCTCCAGAAGATGATTTTGTGGTTTTAAGATTTGTTCCTTGACTCTGAGCAATAACTTGGGAGTCTCCTCTCTTTTCTACTTGCTAATTCTATCACTTTCATTCTGGACATCAGTTTTGATGGATTGTTTCCTGCTGCTGGTCCTTGCCTGGTGTATTTGTTTGCTTACTAAGCTTCAAATGCCCAGTGGTTTGGTCTTGAACTTCATTTGCTCCCCTCTTCAATCTGGGGACTGATAGGGCAAAGTGACTTCGCCCCAGCCCCTCCTCCAATATGTCCACAACACGCTCCTCTGTAGCCCCTCCCTCTCCTGTGGTGTCACTGTCCATATCCACACTGTCCTCCCCCTTAACTTTCCAGCACAAAGGGGATATCGAGTTTTCAAATCCAAAGCCCAGTTGTCCTTAACTTCAGTCAGATACTTAGGCTTCCTGCTCCCCACCACCACATAGGACCTCACTGAATAAAGCAGGCCCTCAGGGGCTCACTGCCCTCATGACCAAATAACAGGTCCTTTCTTTCCTAGGCCTAGCCAGATATTTTTGCTATTGGATACCCTGCTTCATGGCCCTTGCTCTCCCTCTTTTTGAGGCCGCTCACAGTCCTCTGGAGGAACCCCTCAGCCCTTCCTCACCTATCAAGAGGGCCTTCCTGGACCTCCGGCAGCCCTCTGAAAGGCCCCAGCCTTGGCTCTCTTGTACCTCACCCAGCCTTTCCACCTGTTTACAACAGAAACCTCTGGTATAGCACTTGGAATCTTATGCCAATACAAAGGACCCTCCCTAGCTCCAGTCCCATGCCTATCAAAACAGTTAGACCGCATGATAAAAGGATGGTACCCCTGCCTACGAGCCTTGGCAGTGATTGCCAACCTTACCTAGGAAGCTCTAAAATTCACTCTCCAGCATCCAATTTCAGTGCACTCCCCACACCACCTGCCCAGCCTCCTGTCTCACAAAGCCCACCTCCCTTTAGCTCCCTCCCGGCTCCAACTCTTCCATCTAACCTTCACTGGGAACTCTCTCGTATGCCTCCGGCCTCATGCACCACTAAATCCAGCCATCTTATTCCCTGTAAGGCTCCTCCCACACACCCATGCCCTGAATTGCGTGAGGACCTCCTTCCCAAGGTGATCCCTATA
>PVKA01010276.1:0-36166 GCA_004027165.1 Ctenomys sociabilis
CAGCCAACCCCTCCCCCACCACCACCTTCATCCCCATCCCCACCCCATCCACATCCCAAACTTTATCTTCATCTCCAAAGTCTTCTCTGAGTCTCTCCATTGCACCATGGAACCCAACTGCAATGTCTTCTCTGTTCCCATCTTCATCTCATCTTTATTTCCACTCCCGTATTTGTTTCCCTCTCCATTTCTTATTTTTCAACAAAGCAACTTCATTAAACCATCCCACACAACTTACGAATGTAATGTGTAAGACAACTGCAGGACAACGCAGCCACAGCGCCCTGCAACCACAAGCACCGCAGAGTCCAGGTCATTTCCCCCACCCCAGTGAAGGCTCAGGCCCCCAGCTGCAGACTCTCCTGGCTAAGTGCTGGCAAGCCCTGGAGTGCTCCTATCTTCTTGAATGTTCCTATTCTGGGAATGTGTTTAGTGTTTTTTTTTTTTTTGATTTATTTTTAATTTTATTGAAGTACAAATATCAATCAGACAGTTTTACGACACCTTAACAAGACAGATTCAATAAATTAATGCATTGCAAACTGTTTTCATACTGTTTTGGTATCGTACAAGGTGCATACATGATAATATACTTACAGACATTGTTATAGCAAATGTCACTTATCAGTAAATTAAGAGTGTAGTTGTTTACTTATTTTTTATACCTGAATTCTATCAAAAATTCAATAATTATTTTCCTAGTGGATGACCATAGTACTAGAAGCCGACATAATATCCTGTCCAACCACCATTAGTGCAAATCTTGCCTCTCATAGGATTATGTAGAAGCACAGAGTTATCTATCTCAACTGTACTGTCTATACACACACATCATGATTTTTTTTTTTCGTATATACCCTTTCCTTTGTCTACACCTGTCAAAGGTGGGCACTCCATTGTCATTCAACTAACTTAGGTGCTTGAACTCGACTACATAATCCAACACAGTCCAGCATTCTACAACAATAGTGAGTTATTCAAAGAAGTTGTTGACCATAGCCATTTACAGCTCAGCTTAATATTATGGCCCCGCGAAGTATACTTCATTTTTATACTTTTCTGTTGGATGGTTAAGACCTAGATAGAGCAAGACTTATACACCAACACATGTACTTTATGTTTCTTATGTGGTCTGTGAAATCCCCTCAGGGTTTATCTTGTAGTCCTGTACATTATTCTGTAGATCCTTTGTCTGTGTCATCCATGTGGATGAGTCACGGCCAATGCTTGACCAGTTTGCTCTCTGTGAGAGCCTGAGAGAAAGTTTTCTCTCCTTGTGACTCTCCCCAGGCACACGATAGAACTTCAATCTCTTTCCTCTGTGGCTCCATAATCTCCTTGTTCAGAAAATTTGGAGCTCACCTGAGTTTCATGATGTTGCAGTACAGGTTCTCCTACGTCCTGAGTCTTCACTGACCTTGAAAGGTTAGAGCCAAAATGTTGGCTGGCCTTGTGGCTCTTCTATTTCTCCAACTCTGATTTGTGAACTTAGGTTGTTAACCATCCAGAAGAAAAGCTGATTAGTATCCTGCAGCATATGCTATTCACTTTGCCTTATCTGACTCAATTGATTTTAATTGTTGTTGTACATTTCCTTTTGTATTTCTGCTTTTTGCTTGTTATACTAAGGACACTATATGATATTTACACATGTGTGTCTGGTTTATTTCACTTATGAGTATATGTTCAAATGGCTTCCACTTCAGTATAAATGCTTCAAACTTATCATTCTTAATAGCTGAGTAATACTCCATTATATAGAAATACCACATCTTTTTCAACCATTCCTTATGTGATGGACATCTTGGTTGTTTCCAAGATTTTGCTATCACACATTGTGCTGCTATAAACATAGGTACACTTATATCACTATGATACAATGTTTTCAGATCCTTTGGGAAAATTCCCAGTAGGGGAATAGCAGGCTTGAATGGGATTTCTAGTCCCACTGTTTTGAGGAGTCTCCACACTGATCTCCACAATGGTTGTACCAGTCTACATTCCCACCAGCAGTGGAGAAGTGTTCCCTTTTCTCCACAACCCCTCCAACATCTGTTATTGGTTGATTTCCTTATGATAGTCATTCTTTCTGGAGTGAGATGGTATCTCAGTGTTGATTAAAGATCTAAACATTAAAACAAAAACACTCAATCTCTTGGAAGAGAAAGTAGGAGGAACTCTTGAAGACATAGGGGTAGGTAAACAGTTCATGAACAAACATATATTCGCACGGGAAGCACTTGAAAGAATCAACAACTGGGATCAACTCTTCTTAAGGAGCTTCTGCATGTCAAAAGAAATTGTCAACAGAGTGAAAAGACAACCCACAAACTTTGAAAAAATCCTAACAAGCAATCAGACAGAGGACTACTGTCTAGAATTTATAAAGAACTAAGATATAACAGGGCCCTCAGATTTAAAGACCCAATTCAGAAATGGGCATCTGAGATGAATACATAGTTCTCAGAGGACAAAATTAAAGAAGCAAATAAATATATGAAAAAATGCTCCACATCGCTAGCCATTCGTGTGTTTAGTGTTTTTCTTTAAAAATAGACCATGGTGGGGCCTGGGAGATGTCTCAGTAGAATAAGCACTTCCCTGGCAAACTCAAGGGCCTGAGTTCAATTTCTGGTTCTGCAAAAACAAAACAAAACAAAACAAAAAAACATCATGCTCACAATAAAAACCCAAACACATTCAAAGACATGTAGATTCTGAAAAGTGAGCCACCACATCATATTGGAGTGAAATCAGAGACCAGAAACACACATAGAATATAATTATTTAGAATATAATTACTTTTCTCTATCTCCTCATTCCTATTAATTTTTTCATGTAAGGAAAATTAGATGAAAAACAAACCTGTATCTGGTTTGTCTCACTTACCACTGTGCTCTCAGGTGCATGCATTCTCCTCAGATGCCTGAGGCTTGTCTCTGGGGATTTCATCTCCATTTCTGCCGTTCCTCGGCTCTGTTCCCACCCAGGCTTCCTGTGCTCCCTTCCCTCTCCCATCATTCCCATACGCATCCTTATCTCCATCTCCATCTCCATCTCCATTGCTATCTAAGCCTCATCTCCATTTCCCTTCTCATCCTTTGCTAGTCCTATATATTTTTTCACTCTTCAGTGTTTTTTCAAAATTTTTTAAAAAACAACAGCCACATGTGTATGTATATTTTTACCTGTTTATGCAATTTTAGGATTATGAAGATAAAACCCATATTAAAAGCTGAAACTTAACAAATTGGCAAATAGTATTAGTCAACAAGAACATTTTAATGTTATAGAGTAACATATGTTAAGTAATCAGGCCTGAATTGGTCATAAAGTACTATAATTACAACTGCATTTATGCATTCAAACACTTTTATTACTTAGAGAACATTATTTAGATAGAAAGTAAACGTAGAAATCCCTTGGCAACTGCACTATATTTAAATAAATGGAATAAAAATGAAAAACTTCATTGTGTACAGTAGAGTCTCACTGAACTCTTAATGCGTGAAAGCTTTCTATGGCACGTTAGCATAAAGACCAATGATATACACACCGTGATAGTAAATTTGGAGGTTTCTTGTCAAAGTAACAACTTAATCCAGGGTGTAGACTCCTTGATGAGGTACGACACAGTGTAATGAAGCTGTCGTCTATGTAGAGTTAGCAATGTCTCAGAAGAACAGGAGAGTGGGCTATGGCATAGGCATTTTTTCTAGCTAGCTTCATACATGTGCACACATACGAATATAACACTCAAATAAAAACACAGAATTTAACATGAATACTGTGCATCTGGACAATAATTAGGGTGTAGAATAGGAAATACAGTGAAAAAGCTCTTATTCAACCCATATAAGAACAGTGTAAATTCACCCCATATGAAGCTTGTTTGTCTCTAAGACAGACTTAGTTTGTCCAGTGTGCTTAGGGCTCTGTGTACTGGACATAGTCGTGATAGTAGCCTTTTTTTCCTTTACTTTGATGGGTACAGAGCAGGAATTCCTTGTGTGGCTGGTTTTATGCTTTCTTTCACATCTTTACTCTGGGAATTGTCAAGTATACTCAAAAGTAGATAGAATAAAATGAACCTGCTCTCCTAAATATATAACTTCAACAATTTTCAAAAAAAACCCCAGTCTTTTTATGCATCTACCTTCTACCACCCCACCTCTTCCCTGCTGCACTTATGCAGAAGCACAGCGCAGACACTAGCAGTGTGTGTCTTCAGCCCAGGAGAACAGTGCACCGCAGGCAAGCTGGAGGCCGTGTGCATGAGGTCGTGTCTTAACACCACTCACCAGATCTGCTCCTTAAATACAAGGTGGCCAAACCTTGCATATTTTCCCCTAAGTTTTATTAGATACTATAGCAGGAAATATAAAACCATGATTCTGTCAGTGTACTCAGTACAAGAATCCACTAGCTGAAGTGACACCAGCCTGAGCAACACTCTTGGGATGGTCAGTACAAAACAAATGCACTGTCAGAGAGACCTTCAGGGCAACCTGTCAAGTGGTGAAAGAACCTGGTGTATAGTTGCTTCTCAGCCTATAATTCCACTTGAAGTTTTTCTGTATGTGCAAAAGAGTGCTTCATTTGCATTCAATAAATTCCAGTAAACTCCAAAATGTCACATTTGATTCTTATCCCAGTCTAGCAGTGTGTGTTACAATCCCCTTTCACTGCAGCTCCAATTCAGCTCAGGATGATGAGGGACCACCCACCCTCTACCTCGAGCTGTGGTGCTAAGATGTTCAGTAGGTGAGAGGCAGCCAACTCATTTTTGACTTATGATATTTTCAATTTACAATGAGTTTATAGGGATGTGAGCTACTGTGAATGGAGGAGCACCTGTATATTCTCTAAATTGTCTCTAATGCAAACAATATCAGACCTATATCCACATATAAAAATGATAAATGGAAAGTCTGTATAAACCTGCTCCAAAAATACTGACTTTATGAATTGTTTTATACTAGTAGAAGGTATTTTTTTTTTTGGTAACTATATTCCTAAATTCAAAGTGCTAGCCACAATGTGTCCAGATGTGGTTGACATTTTTAAAGTTTACTTTTTCAGGATAAAAGCAAATCACACACATTTTATAGAGTGGAAAAAATATAGAATAAAAAAGTTAACTCATGGATCCTTTTGGCAATATCCAACATTAGTTTTTTAAATTATTTTTTTATTCAGTTATTCTTTTCTGTGAATACATTTTATTCGGCTAGGGCCATTCTGAGTTCTGTAACATTTTCAAAACTTGGATAGTGTCCAATATTTTCTTTTTGAAATAAAATGTTGAATGAACAATGCTTGTAGATTTCAAGGGGCCAGGAATTTAATTACTTAAAAGCTAGTTTGAGAATAATTTGTTGAAGACATTAAATTTTTTATCTTATAAATATATTAGCAATATTAAAGTTAGTATAACTGATAAACCTGTTTAGATTATAATCAAAATGAAAATAAGTTAAAATGTTTCAGAAATCATAGCTCTTGTGGTTAACAAACTCCATTTTATAAAATTTGGAGTTCCTGGCTGCTAACTCACAACCACAAGAAATCTGAAGTTCATATCAGCCTTGAACTTGAGCTCCTTCCTGTACAAATCCTGCTTCAGCAGTGTGTAGTCTAAATATGACATATTCTCCTTTGGCTTAGTCTTAAGTGTCTTCACTGAAATATGGTGGCTGATGTTTTCTGCGGAAGTGCTTGATTCTGCTGCAGTTTGCAGGAACTGATTACAAGTATAAGAGATAATATGGATCATAGGACTTTCAGTTTTGAATTTTGAGTGTATGATTTATTTGGCAATAATTTTGCAATAAAATATCTCATTAGGTGCTCAACCATAAATTTGAAGCGGTATAAAAATTCATTGTGTGGGTCTACAGGGTCTGTGTTTGCATATGCACACAGAAGAAAATATAACATTTCGGACTCATAGTGATCCTCCTGTTTTCAGCCTCCCCAGTGCTGGGATGACAGGCATGTGTCACCACTCCCCAGACTCGGTCACCAGCTCAGTGCTCCCCAGAGGCAGGGCTGGTATGGCATGTGGACCGGGGATCAAACCTTGCTTCCTGTGCCTGCCAAATCAGACACTCAATCCACTAATCTTGTTTTTTATTTGTTCCTAGTTCTTCTTATCCCATTAAAAATTTTATTGTGTTTAAATTTATTTTACTGGGTAGTTTTGATAAAAGTGATACTTCCTTGTCCAACAGGTTAAACAATACAAGGGGCTTGCAAGGGATAAATCAGGAATCTTCCCTTCCTCCTGTCACTGTGTGCCTTGAGGAAGTCATGTGGGGCCTGCAAAAAGAACCTCCACAGAGCTGCTTCTAGCACGTCTGTGTGTGTCTTCAGACCTCTGTGCGTCCACATGTGATTGTACGTCTATTCTTTCTGGGTTTGTAACTATGAGCACAGTTTATGTTACTCTCCTGCTCAGCTTTCACCATTCTCTGCAGCTGAAAGAAACCATCCCCCAAACAGCTTCACATCCCAGACATGACTAGGCGCAGCATTACTGTATCCTTTTACTGTTGAATTTATGCTGATTTTAGTGTCATCCAGATGTTAAGGGGCATTATGGTACCTATCAGTTGCTATAACTGTGAATGCTGATGAGTAGCTTACTGTACAATTCGGTATCCTAATACAACGATAAGATCAGTGATCAGATTTGAGGTGATTACTCAGAGTTGCTACTGACTAGCCTCCTGAGAAACACAACCTCAGTTGGAGCTGGATGTCGTGGCCACACTTCAGGGCATGCTGTACAAAAGTCACGTAATTCATTGTAGAGTCGCGTCAGGTTTGGGGGTGAAAACTGGACAGTGTTGTTTTTATACGGGATGTTCTCAGGGCAGGCCCGATCATGTCCAGTTACATAGCTTAGTGTGTGCGGATCACGTACGGGATTAATTTTTATGAGAACAAATAAGAGTTCCCCATTTAAATACTGCTGTAAAATGAAGATTGGGAATTTGTCTTTTGACATCTTCCTCCCCTTACACTGGCTTTGTGCTGAGTGTGCGCCTGCAGGGCCTTGGGGAGCTCCCAGGCACCCGGTGAGCTGTGTGCAGCGATGTGCAGGACTGCACGACGGCTGACTTGGGCCCCTCCTGCTCTGATGATCCTGAGGCCTAAGAGGCAGCCTAGGATGTCTAGGGTGGTGATGCTCCAGTCTGTGTTGGAGGAAAATGGAAGCAGATTAGCTGAAAAAAATCAAGGGTATCCTGTGATCAAAGGCACAGAGGGGAGGCTTGGCTCAGGAGTGAGACCAGAGGGGTTTGGTCTGCAAGTCCAGAGCCACTGCGTTGCAGGAGCAGGTATTGTGGCTCACCTTAGGGTCTTTACCAGGACCAGACAAGTCTCTACTGGCTCTCAAGGTCTTACCCTCTTCTCCTTGCCCTGAGTGACTTTCCCCTGTCTCAGACTAGTCAGTCTAGGGGTGCTGATTCCCTGAGCTCTTGAGTTGATTGTAATTGTATGCGCAAGCTCTGCTCAAAGGGGCGGTTTGTGTTCAGGAGGAGCCTGCGGAACACAAGGGGTTCTGTCGTAAGCATAGCCACATGGTTTGCTTTAAGAGCAGGCAGACTCTTCTCGGGAAGCCCTGCAGCAGTGTCCCAGCTCTTTCTTTTCACATGCATTTTCCTTGATGGAAGTAAGAACTGGCCACTTGGTCAGAAGCCCAAGGCCTGCGGCTAAGGCCTGCCTAGGAAAGGCAGAGATCCATCTTCAGTGTTTGCAGAAAGTATTGCTGCCGTCTGCTGTTGGGGTCCAACCCTCAGGTAAGAAGAAATGCAGAAGCCCCAGGACTTCCCCGGAGTAGGCTGGGGTCTCCAGGACCGGAATAGGCAGCAGATGCCATACTGGGGCCACTGGGCTGTGCTTGCTTGAACCGCCTTCGCTCCAGGACCTGTCGAGGGACTTCTTTCTCTGTCTTCAGTTTATCCCCCTGTGAAATGGAGACTATAACAGCTATACTTTGTGGGATTCTTATGAATGTTAAATCAGTTATCTTGTTCCAGAGCTTTGAAGCACTTTGGGCAATGAGCAAGTGTCTCATTTGGGGTCGTGATGGGGATGTTTAATGCCTATTTGGTGAACAGATATTTACTGAGTAGTAATTCTTTTTGACTGAGTCAAAAAGAATGGAAAAAGGATGCCAAAGATGTGTGTTTTTTGAAGACTTATTTATTTATGGCTTTTTGAAACAGGGTTTCACCATGCAAGCCGTGCCATCCCTAACTCACTTTGTTGCCCAGGCTGGCCTCAAACTCACAGTGGGCTCTCCTGCCTCAACTTCTGGAGCCCTGAGACCACAGCTGTGCACCCCCATGCATGCATTCCTGGCTTTGAATTTCCTTATGAAACTAAATTATAAAATTATACCTTTCCAAAGATGTACCTTTGCTTATGGCTTACTTTCTGTTACCTAATGCCTAGGCTAGTGCACAACACAATGGAAAGTGTGTGAACACTCATAGACCACACACTCACACTACACGTATGTGCACAGTACACCACACATGTACTCTATGTACAAAAAGTCACAAATACTACCCATACCATGCACATGTGTACATACTCATATACAACATACATACATTGAACATGCACCATATACACACTACCTCTATGACACATACATGCATCACACACAAATACATACTACATGCAGGTATCATTTACACGTTTAGGTACTGTTGTGGTTTGTATCTAGACATCCCCACCAAGCCTCATCCAGTCATGGGGTGACTTCCAGAGGTTGTGCTTAATTCATGATCCAAAGCTGGGATTATGTGTGTGAGTGCTACACCTGCCCTGGGGCAGATGGCCTGGATATAGCACAAGGAAGGGAGTGGCTTGCTCTCTCTGCTCCTCTGCTATGGGTACCATTGCTGTTGCCTTTTTGCTCTTGTTGTTTTGCTATTTTCCACCCCCATGAACTGCTGCTCTCTACCATGTGCCATACTGCTTTGGAGCCAGCTGAGTATGGACTGAAACCTCTGCTAACTGTGAGCTAAATAAACCTTTTGTTTCTTAACTTTGGGTGCCGGGTGTTTTGTCCCTGCAATGAGAGGAAAGCAACTGAGACAGGTACTGTACACCACCCACAGATGCATAACTCTCCATATTGTACATATAACACACACCCAACATTACACACACATACACACACACACAAGCACACACATGCACACACAATATGTGCTGTTGGAAACACTTCATTTTCTTTGATTGGTGTGTGGTCAATAACCCCTTTGACCTGGTACTGTTCTCTGGCCCTCTGCCCATTTGTTCCTAGGTAGGTGCATGAAACACTACATGTCCATTACAAAGCATGCAAGAAGTCCACAGGCAGCATCTGTGCAAGGACAACTGAAAGAACTCAGAGCCTCCATGTTAATTGGTTTCAGGCATATAAATTGGAACTGTGTCCATTCGGTATGGGGTGAGATTTTGGGATTACACTCTAAATCCATGCTTTTGTAATAGATATGCTGGTGTATTCTTGTAACCTCAGCACACTGAAAGATTGAAGTAGAAGGATCACAAGTTCAAATCCAACCTGGTCAACTTAGTGACTTAGCAAGATCTTGTTAAATGAAATGGGGCTGGGGTTGTAGTCATGTAAAGGTCCTGGGCTCAATATCCAGGGCTGCAAAAGAAAAGGAAGGAAAGAATGGCAGAAAGGAAGGGGACGAAGCATGTGTACTCCAGCATATGTGAGGGCTGTCTTTCTGGAGCTGGGTGGTTAATGTTGCACAAGTTCCAGTTGCAACTCCTGAAATTAGGATACCTGAGCAGAGACACTCATAAGAATAAAGGCATTCTTGTGTGATGGTTTGATTTGAAGGGGTTTGCCTTTAGAGAATTTTGAAAGATGCTTTTTAAGAACATCTGGGCAAATTGATGTAAAAATGCTGTCACTTGAATCAGCACCATGCCTTCATTTGGTTCTTCTGTCTTAGTAGTAGTTGGGTTAAAAGGAGGGAAAGAAGAGCCCAGCAAGCAAACAGTGTGTTCTTTGTAAGTGGGGCCTCCCAGAGCCTTCAGGGCTGCACAGTGGGAGAGCCCAGCCCAATAGGAGGGTAATTCCATTGGCTCCACTTGTGGTCACAGTGACACATGCTGGTCAATTATGCTTCAGCCTGCAGGACTCCAGGGCTCAGAGCTCTGGTTCTATAGCTCTGCAGGTGACCTGTGGTGTCTAAAGGGCTGCAATCTTGGAGACCCTGAAGGTGCCACCACGTCTGGAATTCTCCAAAACCCACAGAAAAGCATGTGTCACAGAAAACCTGCTTTCTTGCTGTGATTGTTGAGCGGAAAACCAGGCCAGTGTGATACAAAGTGTGGATTCAAACTCTACTGTAGAGTGGAAGTCAAGGAAGGCTCTGGAGGGTTGGATAAAAGTATGCTAGAAATTCTTGTGCAGATACAATCAAGTCAAGAATCATTTAATACTTGTAACATTCTATCATCTTTTCTTTCTTCTGGTCAATAGAGATGTTTTCGTTTCCATCTGCTCACTTACTGAGACATGTAGTTCAAAACTGAATGAAAAATATGCCAGTTTTATTAACCATTAACTATCTTCTGGTACCTGTGAGTTAAAAAAAGGAAATTACTCAAAATTAATCTTTGAAGCATTTATATTAAAATGTACATTATAAAGAATAAAGATAGCCATGAGTTGAATAACTTTTCCCACTGGGTAAATAGTGTGGTACATGCTGAGTGAAATTAGCAAGGCTGTGACATTCTGTTTTTATAAAAAATGAGGATGCAGTGCAGCTTCCACTTTCTGATTGGTGGAGACATAAGTTCAGTTGCTATAGGTTTGTGTTGAACTCTGTCATCATCGTAACCTGGGGGCATACGATTTCACTGGCGTCACGTGACTCCATGTAGAAAATGGTCCTGTGAAAACAAGCTTCTGACACATCCAGGCTTAGCTTCTTGAAGTGTGCAATGTTTCAGAGAGTCCCGGTATAGACGACAAAATTGATAAAGGCTGGCTTCCATGCCTCTGATACCTGGCTTCAATTATGTTAATTGAAACTTTCAGGAAATAATTCTAGTTAGGTTTTTTACGTTCAAAGTTAGAATGTAGATAGTGAGAAATAATAATATGATAATGGCATGATGTCTAATTTTAGGCTTTGTTCCTCCATACAAAGGAATCATATAACTCTTCTCAGGAAGCCTACACACATCTCGGTATGAACACACTCACAAGAGCAATGGCTTCCAAGTGAAGGTGGCAGAGATCCCCTTGCTTGCTGCAGTTCTCTTTATCTACATCACTGGAAAGGCCATCAACTTATCTCATAACTGATGACTTCCTAAAGCAAAATAACTACATGTAAGAACCAAGGCTCCTGATGAAATGACAGAGCTGGGACTTCAGGAACCAAATTTTAATTATTTCAAAATCCTGAGTAGATCCATGTGTACCTTCATTTCTGAGCAATTGTATCATTAGCAAACAGACTTCTGGGAATGTATCTTGAGGATGGGCTGGATTCTCAGCATGCACTGGGAACTCCAGCTGTTCTTAGGGGAAAGGAAGGTGGTCTCAAGAGGTCCCTCCAAACTACTAGTGCAACTGAGATTTTAGATGAAGGTTTATCTTTGGCTCTGACTGATTTTAAAAGGGAATAAAAATATTCTTCAAATAAGATTAAATATTCACCCATCTTTTTTCTAGATTTAAAAATGGATAAAACTCCAAGGCCCTATGAGAAAAAGAAGAGAACCAAACCTTTTCTATCTGCCTTTGAGTCAAAGCTTCAGTCAGAAAAAAAAATTTTCACTTTGAAAGCAGTGCTGGTGCATTTTGTCCTCTTGCAGCCCAGCCGTGGACGTGGGAGGCTGCTTCTCTGCAGGCTGTTTGTCCTCCACAGTCCGAGCCTGGCCATTGAGCAGGGGCTGGGTGACCACAGGCAGGTGCTAGGCCTGCTCTAAGCTCCACAGGGTGCAGAAGTCCAGGAAATGAGAAATCAGCCACCCAGGTTGGATGGAAAATTTCAGGATGTCAGGGGACAGGAGAGAGCTGCTGCCCGAGGTCAAGGCCCAGAATGATTTTCTGGTTTACCTGTTTACACAGAGCATTTCACTCATTCCTTCAAAGGAAAAAAAAATCACAAAGAGAAAAAAAATCGTTTGTATCTTTATTTTGACAAGCAGGGCTACAGGTATCCTTCTGCTTTATTTATGTTCCTGCATTTACCATGATCTCTAGTTGCTGTGTAACACAACTCTCGTGGGACTTTGGAGTTTTTCAGATGCTGTTTAAGTGTGTGTATTATAAGGAGAGTGAAGCCACTGTAGAACTGGACACGGACTCAGGGTGAATGTTCCCATTCATTGGAGAATTTCTTTTTAAAGTTGAGGAAGAAAAACTCACAGTTTGGTTGACATGCCTTTTTATGTCTGAGAGTTCTCAAGGAGTGCTGGGGCTCTCTAGGGACCCCAGCACTGCCAGGAGAGAGTTCTCACTGGGTTCTTGGTCTAAGTAGGGAGGAGAGGTGAAATGATATTTTCTGCAACTGGCAACACTTTTGAAGTGCCGTCCACCCCAGCACTGGCTGTGTTCTTGTCCCATCTTCTTCCTCAGGGCGCTGAGTGGCAGCATTCCATGTTCTTCCTGCCTTCCCAGGGCCACATTCCTCAGTGTCCTTTGCCCCACAGAGGGGAGCTGAGGTCACGTGGATGTCAGGCCAGAGCCTTGCTCCCCAACAAGTGGGCCTCGGGAGCTCTCAAAGTGAGCGGGACCGCTCGTAGAGCCGTGACCTCCAGGATGCTCCTAGATGCCTGCCCAAGGCAAATCAGACTGGATTCTGCCTCATGAAAGCTTCCTGGATTCCTTCAGTGTGTTCAAGTGAACTTTGAAACTGCAAGAGGCGGATACTGCACACAGCAGGTGACAGCCTCCTGACTGAAGGAGTCAGAATTGTGTGAAAGGACGCGAGTGTTCTCTGGCTTGCAGACATGCACAATGACTTCCCTGGGGAAGCTCCGTACAGAAGCCGAGACCAGCTGCAGCCTGCTTGAAGTCGACACTTTCTTACCCATTTCTTTTAAGCATATGCCTCTTCCATAACTAAGGTTTCCTTTGAAGAAAGGCTTCTTTCACCCCCACCCCAAACACACATACACAAACACATCCCAAAAAGGAATTCTAGAAATATTTGTGGATGCTCTCAGAGTCAGCTATTCTCCCCACGGCTTTGCTGCTCCTCAGACTCATGGTATTTTTGGAATGAAACCACATATGAAACCCAAAAGACAACATGTCTGATACTTTCCTCCACCAGTGTGTTAGGAGGAATGGCCTCCTCTCGATGGGGATGGACAAAGTGGGGATGGAGGGCTGCTCCATTCCTGGCTCACGCGCGCTGTCCCCGAGGTGAACAGTGGCTACTGTGGTGGCAGGCAATCCTGGGCAGGGGATCTGAGTCCACAGCCACAAATAAACCAGTTAGGGTGTTTAACAAGCCCAGTGGTCACCTGCAGGGCGGGTGGGGGAGCTGCATTCCAGAGACCTGCTCCAACTGGACCCAGCCAAGCTCACACCAGCCTCCTGATAAGGAGAATACTTAAAGAATTGTACAGATCTTCAGCAAGAAAGTTCAGGTGGCAGAAGACAGTCGAGGGTGAAATTGAATCAAGGATAGCCAGAGATCTAGTCTTCAAACTATATTATCTTAATTTCCAGGACAAACACAGGATTCATTCAACAAAGCAGAATTATTAGTAAATAGTGCAGTCAATGTCAAGGCACTAGTGGTCCCTGGCTGCGCTGGGACCACGCTTGCAGCTCTAGTCCTCCCGAGCCGGCTAGCTGGGATGGAATGGCTGTCTCTGGAGAGGATTAAGGAAACCCCTGGAAGACGGCTCCAGTGCCAGTTCTTAACTTCTTTTACTACATTTTTTTTGCTTATGCTATATGCTCTCCAAGTTGCTCTAGGCAAAATCTCTCGCATCAAGCTGTGGGATAAATTCAAAATGAGTAGCAGAAATGACAACTTATCTTTATTTCAACATGGAAATGTGGTTTCTCCAGATGTTTCTAATGTTCCAAAAAGGGATTTCCAAAGGCTGGGCCGGCGCAGAGTCGGCCAGCCTACAGGCCTCTGTTCCGAGATGGTGCTTCTGTGTGAGGCACACATGCTCATGCACACACACAGGCACACATGCACATGTGTGTGTGTTCACATACATACATGCATGCACACAAACACATACAGGCACACACAGCCAGAAAGGCAGTGAGTTGAATCTGTGTACAAGCAAGGAGAGTTTGGGGTGAAACACTTCTTCCTTGGCATAGTGACAGACTTGGATGACAGGCAACTATCTCATTTGTAGACCTGCTGAGGGCATGAAAGAGTTAAGTAAGCCAGTTGAGCAGTGAGTGAATCATTCTGAAGGCAGATTTCCCAAACCACGAGAAATCAGAGTGGCAACCTAGAAGAGACATCAAGAGCACACACACCAGACCACAGGAAAATTCCATACATATTCTCCTCTCCAACACATCAAGAAGCAAGAAAGAGAGGGCACAAGAGACAGAGAAATACCACCAAGTGGGAACGTTGACTTGCTAGAGTCAGCTTGATTTCCTTTTTGCTTATCTTTCCTGTGGGTGGAATGAGGAAACTGAGACTAGAGTCAGAGGAAGTGAGAAATGTATTGATATAGTCACAATTCGCTTAGCTGTTGCATAGTTATCTACAGATGCTCATAGGTGTTTTGCAGTGCTCAGTTTTGATGTCTTTTTCTTATTTTTGATAAGAATAATAACACATTTGATTTTCATGTATTAGCTGTAGATATTAGTGAAGTTTGATGCAATATTTCCATACATAGATGCAGTGTACACTAACAGAATCCTGTCTCCCTTCACTCATCTCCCATCCTTTCCAATGTGTAGTGTCCTTTTCTGTAGTCAAGGCTACTTTTTTTTTTAATTTCCACATGTGAGAAAGAACATGTGCTTATCTTTCTGAGTTTGACTAATTTCCCTTAGCACAATGTTCTCTAGTTCCTTCCGTTTGGATGGTGATGTCAGTACTTCATTTCTCTTTCTGGCTACATAATATTCCATGTATATCACATTTTCTATATATGTTCACCTACTTGTGTACACTTTTCCTGGGTGTGTATCTTAGCTATTATACATAGCGCCACAATACTGATCAGCACGTAGGTATTTCTTTGGTATGCTGATTGTATTTCTACAAAAACATATGGTATATCTATTTTTAATGTATGAGAAATTTAACAGCCATGTTAAATTTACCTTTTCATCAACAGTATACAACAGTATACAAAGCTAGCATTTTTTTTTCTTTTTTGAGAATATCCATTGTAGGATGAAGTATTATCTTACAGATTTCATTTCTGTTTCCTTGATTACTAATGATATCTAGTAATTTGTAAAATATTTGTTGGCTGTGGTGGCTTGTATCTAGGTGGTCCCCACCCCTACCCCAAAGTCCTGTGTACTCCTAGGTGGGATTTTTCAGAGGAACCTGGATCTAGGGTGTGTGATGCTGAATTAGGGTGTAAATGTGGGTTAAAGGTGTGTGACTTGGTTTAGCATGGTTCTTAGTGTGAGACAGGGAAGCCTCACCCTGGTGCAGGTGGCACCGTCCAATAGGCTTATAGACTGGGTGGAATAGAGGAGAAAGGGAGGCTCGCTGCTGCTGCTCTGCTCTGCTTCCTGCTGCCCCACAATGGACTGTTTCTCCCCTGTGATGTTCCTTGTCCTGCCACTCTGCCTTGGAGGCAGCTGACTACAGAATAAAAAATGCTATGAACTCGGAGCAAAAATAAACCTTTCCTCCTTTAACTATGAGTGTTGTGTATTTTGTCTCAGCAATGAAAACAACAAAAATAAACTAAGATATTGGCCATTCTTAGGTCTTCCTTCGATAAATGTATATTTATATCATTTGCCTATTTTATTTTTAAATTAAATTAACTTTTTTTGAGATAGGGTCTCATTATGTATTTCAGGCTGGCCTTGAGCTCACTATGCAGCACAGTTTGGTGCTGGTGATTTTTTGGTAGTTGGAATCGAATTCAGGACCTTGTGTTTGCCAGGCAGGCACTGTGATGGTGAATAATATTCTTAGCCACTTGTAGTATATTTTGGTCAGGAATGTGCAGTGTTACTTCTGTCTCAGCCTCACAAGTGCTGGGAGTATAAGTGTGTGCCACCATGCCTGGGGACAGTTGCATATTGTTTTTGTTTTATTATACTGTTAAATGCTTAAAGGGGGAAGGTAACTCTTTTCCAATAGGAAACTCCTCAATCATTTTTTACTTTAGGATAAGGTAGTCTTTGCTTCACTAACAATTTTTTCACTTATCTCTTAGGTTCCAAGAATATGCAGGGTACAGGAAAATGAAATGCCATTGTCTATTCTTAAAGAATTCATAAGCTAGAGAGAAAGACATATGCAAGCACTTGCAATGTAATTATACACAATGTGAGTAGGAATACAGAGGAAGAGTCTTTACCTTTTCTAAGAAATTCAGGTTTCTCTTGGAGTAGGCAGGGGTTGAATGGAGATTTCATTAAGGGGTAAGAATTAGAGAACAGGAGGGAACTTTAGATGTAGAAAATCACATCCAAGATGGCTAATGATATCAATTTGAATGATAGATTGTGTCTCTGGAGTACACAAAAATATAAAACCAAACACATCAGTATTGACTGAGGAGGGCAATAAATGTATAAGTGCCAAGATAATATTTTGTCATATACAGAAATTGTCTTTGGTGTCATGTGTTAAAATCCTTTGTGTTTAAATTAATTTATTCTGCTATAGTAGAAAAGAATGGAAAAAATTAAAGCTATTGTGTGATCTCTGCCACCTGTAACCATGAACAGAAGAACAAGATGGTGTACTCTCATGGAAGCACTGTGTGGACATAACTGCTTGGTGGTAGCTTTGTACTTGCTCTTGAGCTGGGCCAGTGGGTCAGAACTTCTTTCACATCACTTGTCCCTCATTTCACCAAAGACTCAGCTTATAATCATGACCATATCAGACATATTTTTTTCTTTTTTGTGTATTTGGTACAGGGTCTCACTACGCAGCTTGGGCTCCTAGTGATCCTCCTGTTTTCAGCCCCTGACCCTAGTACTGGGATTACAGGGGTGCATTGCCACACCCAGACTCATTCATAGACAAAGTGTGCCTCGGTTGCAGGGCTGCGCTGTATGTGGGACTGAGGATTGAACATCATATCAGATGTTTTTACTTAGAGAGCTTCATTTGTATCAGAGGTACTTAAGTCCCTCCTTTAAGATCCTTGACAGACATTTTTGCATTTTCTGTGACCCATCAATTCTTCCAGAACCATTGTCGTTTGTGGACCTGCTGGGGCCGCAAATAATGTTTTAGAGAACAGGTTTAATAAAATCCACAGAAGGTTTTGATGGGGCAAAAATAGGTTCTTGTTTCTTATTACATACCTAGAAAAATATTTATTTTATGAAATTAAGTAAGTTAAACAGAATACCAGAAACATCAGCTTTTAACTTCTTTACAATCTTCTAAGTATTCATTTATTCATTACTTCAAAAATTTAATTTTATAATCACTGGATATCAGTAGTTTCTTGCCAATAAGAAACAATATTGAAATTTTGAGGTACTGTAATAAGTTCTTTTTAACACATTGGCTACTATAAATAAGTTGAAATAAGTTGGAGCTTGAATCCTATCCTTTCAGGTAGGATCCACACTTAACATTGTTGATCAATAGTTAATCTAAAAGGCTAGGCATATTTATATTCTGTATTTGTGCAGGAAAAGAGTAAAACAAGTGTTTGAGTAAGTAACAGTCAAGTTTGGTATTTCACTGCACCCTCCAGGGCATCTTACAGGAAAGAGCTAGATTGGACAATGGGGTCAACAAGTGTCAAACTCCAAGTAGATCTCCTTCCAGCATGCAACTCTGTTGTGCTTTCGAAAGATCTGCTTGACTTGGGGCAAAGCTGAAGTAACTCATACTGTCAGTGAGTAGAACATAAGCCATCCTCAGGGCAGCAAGCGCTCCTCGGGGGCAGGCATACCCAGCACTGACGGCCATCAGAGCCTGCGCTGTATTCACATGACACCGGATGAATACTGACTCACCAGTCCTTGTAAGAAAGCCCGGAGGTGTCTGCTGGGGCACACAGCAATCATCCCATTATGTTTCAATAAAAGGATCAGTGAGTTCTTATCATCTATTACCTTCGTATCAAATGTCCAGTGAAAATTGAAAATTTTGGAGCATTCACAGATGTCAGTGGCAAATATATTCATGAGTCAAACACATGAAAACCTACTTTTAATCTTCCTTTTAAATTCTACATCAAGTTATATCTGTTTTAAATATTGTTTCCATCTCCTCACTGAAAGTTACTTAAGTTTTTCATGATTACTTTATCTTTTAATAAGTAAAGTTCATAAAGAGCAAAGCATTAGACTTTATTCTATAGGGCATGGTGTAGCGTGCCTGTTATCCCAGCTCTTAGAAGGCTGTAAACAGGGGGATCACTACAAGTCCTGTCCTATGTAGTAGGGAGACCCTGAACACCCTAAAGACTCTTCCCTAAAATTAAAAAAAAAGAACAAAGCATTATAATACAAGGTGTAGGCATAAAATGTGAGAAAAACACAAAATGCTTGATCCTTTGAGTTTAAAAAAAATTACTCTTTTTCAGACTTCAGAAGTATGTTAGGACTGCAAAAGTCATACACATTATGTAGAAAGTTATAATTTTCAAAGATCTTCTTATGTTCATTTGCTGATACAAATATATTTGTATGAATTATCTGTCCATTTGAGGAACATGACTCTATTTTTTCAGCTTTTTGCATTATTCTGAGTAACAATGACAGAACCACCATATTTTCTATGTACTTTAATATATGATGATAACTTAGTCAACTCCAGATCACATCTTTTTAGATGATTTTAGACAAGAAAGAGAAGCAAGTGAGAGAGATTGATGAAGGAAAGATGAATGTTTTTTTTCTACCAGGAGAAGGTAAGTAAAGTAGTATTTCCAAGAGGGACTAAAAATATATATATATTCATGTTCAGGAGGAAGTTTATTCTGGGCCAAGAGGTGTAGAAGGAGGAAGTGGGTTATATGTTATATGTTATTGTTTGGGGCTGTTTGGCATGTTGAACCACCACCATGATGACTGGGAAGATTTTATATAGGTAAAACCTCAGTACTTATCAGTTGTGATATGTTGATATTAACTTTTCTAGAGCAGGACCAAAGTAGATGGAACCAATTGTTCATCGTCATGGTGTCAGTTAATCAACTCTTTCATTCTCCCAGTCTGTTCTGGCTATCATACACAGTGTGTGAAATACATCTGCGAACTCAACCTTCTGTTCTTGGGTGTCTACCTCCTACTGGACAAGGGGGAGGGAAGCACAGTAGAAAGGTAACAGAGCAGAACACACAACCACTCCAAAAAACCAAATGAATAAAAAGTAAAAAATTAGGTTCAGGTTTAAGGAAAAATATAATTAATGAAAAAGTTGAGTTCTTCGGTTTGTGACAAGTGCTTGTCATTGGTCCAGGTACTGTGGCTACTGCCGCTGGATCAGATTGGATGGAGCGCAGTGTTTCCACTTTGTAAGGTCAATTATAACTTGTGCAGTTGATGACAGACCCCTGCTCTTGCTCCCGTATTACACGCTGATAGAACAAGATCAGAGCAGGCTGGGTTAGGAAGCCACTCCATCCGGTGGTTCATTTTAAAAATAAAAAGAGCATCAGGGCTTGGGGTGTAGCTCAGTGTTTGCATGTAGAAGGCCCTGGATTGCATTCCTAGCACTGACTGGAAAAAAAAAAAAAGTAAGACACAAAGCCCAGGGACATTTCAGCAACAAGTTCTGCACGGCAGCCAGTAAGGCAGCCTTCTTGTCCAAGATTTGAAACTGAAAAAAAAGAGTCACGGCTTTTGAAATCAGTCTGGATTGTCCCATGGAAAATTACCTGGGCCACTCACCGACGGCGGGAGCAGCGCAGGGAGCTGGCAGCCCAGGGATGCACACACTTCTGCCCAGGTCCAGCCAGGCACACTGGCAGCACCCCACGTGGAGCTGCCGAGATTTTCCTAAATCGTAAAAATTTGAGAGTTGCATTTTAGAATAGCCTTTTCTTCTTAATTCTTTTTTATTGCCTTGTTATTGCCTCAGGAAAGCAGTAACACAAAGGATCCTTTTACATCTTTTTATTTAAAAAGCAGAATCCAAGAGGGGCTTGTCTGGCTATGTTCAGGAGGAAAAAATTCTGTAGCCGATCATCGCTCATCCTCCCAGTAAAAACTCCATTATGGCAAACAAGTTTGTTCATTTTAGCCAATAAACCCAAGAAAGTGATATAAAAATGCTAACAGAAAAAAAAGAAGATGGGTTCCTACTTGATTTAATTTTATAAAGAAACTGTTATAGTCATGTAGGCTTGGATCTCTTTCTCTTTCATTATGTAAAATAATCTTTCATTGTATAGGGAAGCCTTCACCCCAGGCCCCTTCCACACCTCTGTATTTCTTTACCTTTCTAGCTTCATTTTAAATTAAAAAAAAAAAAACAACTATATTGGGCACTATTTAAAAAAGATTAATAAAGAATCTAGAATCATTCAGAAAAAAATGTTTGTGCTTGTTTCCGTTTTTCACTTTGGGGTCATGAAAGGGTCTTGTGTAACACCTCTTTCCGCTGAATTCCTGACCCAGTGATTGACTGGCAAATCATAGGCAGGCAATGCATAAGGGAGAAAGAAAGGGGACTCTGCTCTCCTGCGAGCCTGCTGATTTAGATAACATCACAGCTACCTATGCACAATCATAGACTCCTGTGTTCTTTGCCTGGCCTCCTCAGCTGTGACCATTTCACACCAGCTGTACCATCTTCATCTGGGAATGAGCTAGAAATGCAACTTCTAGGCCCACTGCATGACCTCTACTGGCTCCTCAATCAACACTGTTCACCCACAGTTTCTTTCTGGGGTACATACCACCTCCGGCCTCCCGCTCCCTTTCTCCTCCTCTGGAGCGAGTTAGACTGCCTCTACCCTCTCATCGCTGATGCTGGATGTAGCTTGAGTTCTTTCATTCTTCTTCAATCTTCTGGACACCAGAAGGCTTCTTTGGCTCCCCTCCAACTAAGGCAGACCTAGGACATGTTGTCACTCCTGCTACAGAGACAGAGAAGGAGAGCCTCTAGGAATTAATCCTTCTGGGGGAATCAGAGGTATATTTCAACCTGGTACTCAGTAGAATGATTTTATCTGCAAATAAATAGAAATAAACAAGAAATAATAGAGAAGTAGAGCCTGAATTTCAGAGAAATTCCCAAGGCCTAGACTAGACAAGAGAGAATGGTAGGACAGGTGCTGCAAGCAGGTTCTGCAGGCATCACACTGCCTCCCACCGGGGTGCTCAGCAGCACTTCCACCCCTCTGAGCTGTGCTACCTCTCCTGATAAGAGACCTAGAACAGCCTGTGCTCTTCATCAGTAAGGAATAACCTCGTTCACTTTATTCATCTGATATCCTATGATTTCTGGGTCTTCATCAAAGTCAAAATGACCATGGAGGGTAAATATTTTTAATTGACTGTGGACATCAAGCAATTACAACAGTGCAACTAATCATACGATGTGATCAGTACAGTAGTAGCAAGCGAAATCTTCTCACCACCGAAGTGTACCGTGGTGTAAGGAGCACAGCAGCCCTTCATCTAGTTACGATGTACACACACACACACACACACACACACACACGCACATGCACACATGCACATGTAATGTGATATATACATGAGAATATTATTTATTGAGTAATACTTTTAGAAAGTAAAGTCACATGAAACTTAATCATTATCCTTTTGCTACATTTTGGGTTGGTCTAGGTGCTATGAAATTAATAAAAGAGATTACACATTGTCACCAACTTGGAGATGATTTTCCCCTAAGAATCTCTATTTATCATTTTATTAACCTTTCCTAAATGATAAAAAATAAAATAGAGGATTGAATAAAAGTATCATGAGAATTGGAAAAAAAAATATCAGATTGCCTCTGCTTAGTGAGCTAGCCATTGTGTTAAATACATCACCATGCAGGAAAGCTCTAAGCAGCTTGAACACCTAAGAAGGCCACAGACTCTCCTGGGAAAAGCCAAGAAGGCCCCTGGGTAGGCCCTCAGCTGAGGCTGGTGCGGAGTCACAGGCCCCGGCATCTGAGGTGGGCAGTGCCAGCCATAGTCCAGTGCAGTGACCAGGGGTGAACTGTAGTTCTCTCTGCAGCTTCTGCATGCTCGGCATCATGGGTATTCCTCCAGGGTGGGAGAGAAACCCTGCTGAGCAGCTTCCATGTGGAGAGTGGAGTCGAGGTAGTCTCCCTCACCTTAGAGGAATAGCAAGGCTCTTTTGGACCCCATTAAAAGATGAATGAAGCTTCAGTAAAACAGGAGTATAAAAAGAACTTGCAGTGAAAGTGAGACAACAAAGTTGCAGCACAGGGTGACTGTTGTTGGACCCCTTCGTCGCTATAGAGACTGGTTGGTTCCAGTACCCTCTTGATTCTGGAATCCAAGGATGCGCAGAGCTCTTAAGTATTTGCATTTAACTAATGAACATCTGTAAATTGTCTCCCAATTACCTAATACTTAATGCAAGATGAATTAATGTAATTAGTTGTTGTATTATTTAAGAAATAATGACAAGGAGAAGAGTTTGTACATGTTGAGTACAGTTGAGTTTTCTTTTTAAACATTTTGCATCCATAGTAGGCTGGATCTATGGACAGTGTGCTGACTATACATAGACTGGCATACTGGCACTGGTGGTTTCCTGGGGGGAGCAAAGAGAGCAGGAAGGGACAGCTAGCTTTCTTGCGGATCTGCGTGCTCCCCCAGTCAGGCACACGTGGCATGCAGGCGGGGTTTCTTTTTCCATGGCTGTCCTAGCTGCCTTCATCAGGATCATGGTGCATTGGGCAGGCACATAGAGCTAGAAGCTGGGCCTAGGGCTGAAGTGGCATCCTTTTGGGAATGGACTGGAGGGGGAGCTCCCAAGGTCCCGCCCTGGCCCAGTGAACAAGGGTGTTAATGACTTACAGAAGGGCCGGGCACACTGTGATTCAACGAGCACCAGACCGAAGCACACGCGGCTGCCCAGACCGAAACACAGCGAGCCTGTGGGTGGCCAGAAGGGCCTTTCTTTGTCACTTGTCTTTATCTCAACTTCTCTTTTCAAATCAAGGTCTAATACATAGTATAGGAAAATTCTAAACTTCTACCCATCCAATGGCTATGTGGGCAGAGGTGAGAACTCCAAGAACTATAATTACATTTAATTTCCTCTGGCAAGAGAAGGTACGGTTTTATTCAAATGGATCTTTTCTTTTTAATCCCTAGAATCAATGATGGTTCCCTTCTCAGTGTGTGACAGAAGAAATTTTCAATTACTGCTTGGACCTGGGAAGCAGTTGATTCAGAATAAACTGGCAAACAGTATCATCACATCTTTTCTCACTGATTCCTAAAGCAGATTGGTGGCTTTTCCCCTTGGCCACTGTCTATGAAAACTGCTCAGTGATAGTGGTCCTGAGGTAGCAGGTCCCCAAAAGGACTCCCGACTTTCTACACATTCCCAAAAAAACAGGCTAACGGCATCACTCTGACTGTTCTAACCAGAGGAGCCTCATTAAATGAGCTGGTACTAAATACACAAACACCCCCATCTCTTACTAAAGGAGCTCATCAACTCCCAGCTATAAATACCTCTGCAGGCCCTTTGGAGTCTGTGAGTGGAGATACGCTGCCATTTCCTCTGCTAATCTCTCATTGTTTGGGGGTCTGGTCCGGTGCAGCATGCTAGTTGGTTTCTGCATGCATGCTTTCCACAGAGTAAGGATTACTTCCTGGAGGGCTGAGGGGCTCGCCCTGGCATCCACCCTCGATTTCCTCCTATAGTGTTAGATTATGCACATTTGCTGCTGAAAATTACATGTCAGAATTTTTCCCCCTTCCATATGCTACCTCAGGTAAAGAAAATGTTTTAATTCCTTCTCCATCTCTGATCAGAAGACAAGAAAGATAGAGAACCACTCTCCTTAAGATTGGTTGCTCCCCTAGATGTCAGAGAGGTAGTTCTGAAAATAATTTTGCTCAAAATGTTTCCCATATCTGAACCAGGAGCAACTTCTAAGATGTGGACTCCATCCAGGAAAGCCTTATACTTTTCAAAATTATAATTGCCTCATTATACCACAGTGTCCACATTTTAGTTGTGAAAGAAATGACTGTTTAGCTTGGAAGACTTTCCAGGCTAAGAAGATAAAAGCCAAGCGAGGAGTGTGGGTGTACAAGGGAGTAACAGTGGCCTTCAGAAGATGAAGTGTTAATGTACAGAGGATGGAGCCCAGCTGCTTTTCATCTCCATGGAGAACAGACCAGAGGAAGTGGGCTTCCAGGCAGGGAGGAGAGCTGGGGGCCTGTAAGGAACAGCAGGCCAGTGGGGCTGCATCAGTGGAGAGGAGCCAGCCAGGATTCTAGGTGCAGCAGGAAAAATGGTTCTGGAGGCTGTTAATGTGCCGGGCACAGCTCCTGGATTGTGAGAGTTCCTAAACGTACTGTTAAAATATTTAATTTCAGGGGATTTTATCATTGTCCTTTCCAGCAAGTCTCTAATGCATGCCTCCAAGACACAAATCACTGTGTGGAGCATGTGCAGTTCAGCGGGGTCTCCTGGTTCCCAGGGAGGCTTTGCAGGAGCAGAATATTTGGAGTCAGAAAGTCTAAGCTTGAACTTCAGTTTTACAGCTTGTCCCCTTTGTCACCTTAGGTCCATTTACCAGCTTCTCTGAGTTGAATGTCCTTATCAGTGAAATATCAGCATTGCAGAGAAACTGTTGTCATTGCACATGATATACATGGTGTCACGTATTTCCCAGGATAAGTATGGGTTCATGGTCCCCACTGGTGACTGCAGTGGGAACTGGTTGTTCTGTCACAAGAGGCTCCTCCGTGCTAGGAACTATAGAATATTTTATTTGTTGGGGCTGAGGAGATGGCTCAGTGGAATAAGTGCTTCTTTGGCAAATGCAAGGCCCTGAGTTCAATCCCTGGTTCTGCCAAAAAAAAAAAAAAAGAATATTTTATCTGTGAGACTTGATTACTATTTTACATTTTAGGAAACTGAAGCACAGGGTCGTGCAGTAACTTGAGTTAGGACATGAAGCAAGTAGGTGCAAAGGCAGTGATGCTTAGAAAGTCGCAGGCTTTAAAGGCTTGTATGGTGGTGCACGCCTGTAATCCTAGCACTCAAGAAGCTGAGAAAAGAGGATAGCTGTGAGTTCCAGGCCAGCCTGAACTGCATAGCAAAAGCCTGTCTCAAAAAGACAATAATAAATAAATAAATATTGTACTATTTCTACTGCACCACACTGCCTCATATTATACAAAGCAAGTCAAGTATACTGAGGTTGTGTATGTACATCTGTACTTATCATTAAAATCCACAATGTTCAAAATGTGGGTTCTCGGAATGCCTTCCAGACTGTGAATATGCATGGTATCTGTCCTCTTCCTTACCATTTTTGGCACCTAAGCTATTTAGGGGACTCTTATGATGAGGCTAAGAGACCCAAAAGTAAATTCAGTTTGGAGGAGCTCTTGGAAATTATCAAAACTATTTGCAATAAAAGAGAATATGTTGAATATCTTTTAAATGTGAACGTTTTCATGAATTTCTATCCATCCATCAATCCATTCTTTCATTAAACATTTATTGAAATGCTGTACCAGCAAAGGGTGAAGTTCAACAATACTTTCTGCTTTAAGGGTGCTCTATCTAATGAAGACTGTACTGTGTTGAGTACTGCTATGTAAATAGTATAAAGCTCCCAAAGTGAGAAAATTTGAAAAAAAAATGCAGAGAAAGTAAATTAGAGACAAGTCACTCAGCTATTATAAAACAGATTGCCACCCAATCAATGACTATGGTTATAAACTTTGAAAGTTTAAAAAAGGTGTATTTTATAGACCATCTTAATATCTCAGCTCTGACCCAGGATATCTCACTGAAACTGAAATATTCTAACTAAGAGTGAAATTGGAATGGTGGTGACACTGTCGGCACTCTAACACATACCCTTAATTCTCAGGTAAGGAGCTGGACAGCTTCATAGACTTTTTCTTCTGGGAAGTTAGTTGCTTACCCTTAGAGCATCAGTAAATTTCATCTGCAGGTCTACAGTAAGGCAGAAAAAGAAGGCAGAAGTGGCTCATGGGCTGGCCTGCCAGAGGACTCAGGAATGCCAGCCTATTTGCCTAGTTATATATTTCCTCTGTAAGATGTATCAGTCAGCCTGCAAACTGTCAGATAATTATAGGCAATTATTTCTATACATCATCCTTTTCCTACGTTTAGAATCTCTAGTCAAAATACCAGCTTCTTTATTTCCACAGATTGCTATTTCAAATAATTTTGTCCCTGAAAGGTAAAAAAATTAAAATACTAAATTTAGGATTTTTTTGTCAAATACAAAACCATTTTATATGGGTTAAAAATGTAATATATTGGCATATGTATTCCCTTAATGTGAGCGTTAAGGGCATCCAGCTGCTATGTGTCGTTGGTCACTTATAGATAGCCCGTCACTAGTATCTTTAGAACCTATTTCTGTTCTCATCATGAGGGCACAGAAAGGAAAACTTGATTCTATACTTTCTCATCGTACAAGAGAGATGTTATCAATCACAGAAGGATCGATCTTCTGATGGGGTGTGGAATTTGGATGCAAATACACACACTGGTCACTGTCACAGTTTATATCACGGTTTGGAGTTTTGCTTATTTAATAAACACGAGCCTGAATGTGAATTGAATCAGCACGTTACACTTTATCAACTACATATACACTGGGTTGGGGAAAGTGGCTTGCTCACCTTGTGAAAACACTGAAAAAAGCAACCAATTCTTCACTCATTTGCTCCCACCAAATATATCACTTTCTTGTATCACTAAATTTGGGGTTTTATTTACATGGTTTAAATTTCCAACTTATGTAAATCTATGTTTTTTCTGATTTTATATGTAGATTTTCTTTTTTTTTTATTATATCTCATTAAGTAATATTTCTTTTAAAAAACTATTAACTGTTCCAGGAGCCTATATGACAATATAAGTTGCTTTCATAAAGCCAATCTAATTAAAAAGCTTTGAAAATTATCTTGTACCATTTACGTATGACTATTTTAGTATTCAGAAAGTATGATTTTTGTTACAGAGATATACTGTCAAAGTGTTATCGTAATGTTGGCTTTCTAAATGTGACAATATCATCTTGTAAGAGTAAAAAAACCTGACATTTTATTGTAGTCTAACACATGAAAAGAACACCTGATACATAAAATAAACACTTTACTTTTTTTCTCATTAACACAAGAAGCAATTATTTGTATAGCCATTTGGTACAAATCACAAAGCAAGTAAAGTCTTCAAAAATAGTATACATGCAATAAATTTTAAATCAAAAATGTTTATTATAAAAAAGACCTAGAAAATTATTTTTAAAAAAGAAACATTGATTTTTATAAGTCTCCAGGTTGTGTATAGGCATAGCTATAAACAACATTTCACTTTCATACAAAACTCATTCAATCATATAAAAATAAACACAAATTTACACTGACTCATCAACTATACAATTAATTAAAAAAGGCACTTGGAAGGGGTGTTGTATTATTGCATCTGTCTTTATGCATTTAAAATAGTCCATTACTGGGTTTCTAAGAATTATCTCTTGCACGTATTCCCATCTTTACTTAATTTTTGAAAATCATTAAAATTCTTTTAAAAAGTAAGACACATAACATGCACCAGGAATGTTCAAAGCCAGTCTTCCTCCTCTCCCAAGGCACATATTGGCAAAACAGAACAGAACAAAAAATACTTTTAATACATTCTCTTGTGTTTCTTTTTTGTTATTTTTCCCCTTGTCTTTAAAAATGCAGTTTAAAGCATTATTGATAATCCAAAAAGGGCTTTAATTCAAAGATGTCAACCTGACATCAGACAAGTAATGGAGTAAACTTGGAATACTTTATAAGGCACCTGAGATAGCATCTGGCAGATTCTCTTCCTCTAGGAAATTCTATTACAAACTATTACAAAGCAATACTGTTCTTTTCAGTTGAAATGATTTGGCAATGGTGAAAATCTTCGCATTCTTTTTAAGTAATAAAAGATGCGATGTGCTTTTGGCTTCATCTTTGAAGAGAAAGGTCTTTGTCTTTTATCTTGTCAATTTAGCTGTCAGTAAATATATAGGCATTTTAAACTTCACATGGAAAAGATTAACTTTAAAAGATCCCATGCTCTTGCAGCTTTTAGTGTGTGTGTGTGTGTGTGTGTGTGTATGTGTGTGTGCATGTGTATGTATGTACATGTATGTATGTGTGTGTGTCTACGTACATTATTTGGTTGGTAAGCACAAGAGAACATGCCTTTGGACTTTTGTTTGTCATTTGGCTTCGGAGTGAAGAAATGCATTCTGTTCGAGTAAACATTGATTGCGTCACTCAGTGTGCTACACAGCAGCCAGATTCCTCATGTTTGTGCAGGAGAGACATTCTGGAGAAGGTTTTGGAGCAGTTTTTGCACTGGTATTTCTTTACATCCGAATGGGTTTGCAGGTGGGCCCTCAGGTTCGACCTGTCTGCGAATGCTCTGTTGCAATGAGGACAAGAAAAGGGCTTCTCCCCTGGGGTTGAGGGCAGGGAATGAAAAGAAAAAGAGAGAGCAGATTTAGAAGAGACAGAACATCCAATAATGTCAACAAATAACATCAACCACATTTTGCCAGAAGAATGAGGAGCATAAAATATCATTAAATGCCCCAGAAAAGATATGAATACTAGTATCTGGCCCTTTGGGATAAATTCTGCATTTAAGAAATTAGCCAGAAGGGTATTCACACTGCCAGGCAGGCAGAGGTAATTCATGTAGTTCTAGGACTTTCACTTGCTAAGGCTTTCTGCTGGAGCAGGTGCAGCCGATCCGAGCCCCTCCCAGCGTTTCCCAATACTTCCCCTTTCCCCTCTTTCTGTACTCTGACTACAGGATGATTCTGTGCTACAAATAAAAAATTCAGCAGAAAAAAAAAGATAAAGAAATAAAAGCACAAATCAAGTTCAATTGCAGCCATTCAGCTCACTAAGCAGCAGTAGATTGTACAGCCAGGATGTAACTAACTTAAAAAAAAAAAGCTACAGGAGAAGTCCTCGGCTATTTACCAAACCATCTGAGCAGAGTAGCAACATTTGTATTTGCTGACTACCAGGGGCAGTTTCAACCAACACACACTCGAGTACATCTTTCCTGATTCTCTGGCTGATCTTTGAGACCAAACCACCTGAATCTACTTTCCAAAGTCTAAATACTGTTTGCAGTCATCAGAGCAGAGGTTGTTAGCAAGAAATGGAGCACTTTGCGCTTAGCAAGTCGGAGCAGCCAGGAAGCTCCTATCAATGATCGACCATCAGGAAAAACACCCTGTCACCACTCCATGCAAAACTGACACCCAGCTCACACACCATTGCATCAAAAAGCAACATTCTTATCTACGTTTTTCTCTTACCAGTGTGAGTTCTGATGTGTCCTTGAAGCAACCAGGGTCTGGAGAACGCCTTGCCACAAATCTTGCAAACACAAGGTAATGTGTGGGTCCGAATGTGCATCTTCAGGGCGCCCAGGCTCACATATTCCTTGTCACAGTATTTACAGCTGAAAGATTTCCTAGACTGGGCATCACAGTGCAGCTGCTTATGCTTGGCCAGCCCAGAAAAAGTTGAATACGTCTTACTGCATAAATTGCACTGAAACTTTTCAGCTTCAATGGCATGGGGGTCTGAAAGCTTGGATTGTAGTCTTTCCTCTTCATCACTAATGGGGCTTTCTGAGCCACTGTGGTCCTTGGATGAGGTGTCAGATGGAGGAGGAGGACTCACTCGCCCCAAGGAGGAAGGGTATCCGGAAAGTGGAGAGAGGCCACTGGACAGTGGGGAGTGGAATGGAGCTGCCGTAGTCCACATGGTAATGGGGCTGTACGCTCCTGAGCTGAGGATCTCTGGTTTGGGTATGACAGGCATGGGGTAACTCTCATAGAGATATGGGGAAATGATCACTGGGGAAAAGAAAAGGAAAGGAAAGAAGATTAAGGTGAACATATCTAACACACACACACACACACACACACAATGAAAAACTATTTGGCAACACAGGGGACTTTATAATGAAGAAGACAGATGCCCCTAGGAGACATGCGTAATGATCAAACGTCTGCAGTTACGGTGCTGAATGCATGCACAGTCTGACAGCTGCCTAAACTGCCTGGCCCTTGCATGGGGGAGAGAAGCCCGCAGAGGGCCTTCCTGACTGGGCTTAGAGGCCCAAGCAGTCACCATGTGCAAACACACAGAAAAGTGGTCTCCTTTTCATGCTCGGGCTATTTACATGTGCTGTGACTGCAAGCACCATGAAAAACGGGGAAAAATTCACCATGTAGTAGGTTGCCGCTCACCCTCCACATATTCATTATGCATGTATAAACAAGCCTCCGAAAGCCAGGCTGTAAGAGCTAAATGAGGTTTTGCGAGCCAGCTAACAGCTCCAAAAGTTTTGAATTAAAACTTAGCCCAAATGATCCACAGACTCTAAACTCTCTTTCAGGACTGTATTACAAGAAAGGCGAACAGTTCGGCCCGCAGCTGTCGGGCAGCAGGCGTGAAGGAGTCACCCGCAGGTTTGGATCTACAGATCGCCAGCTATAGAGTTGCCGACACACTTCTCATTTCTGTCCTTACCTGTGTGGGTGTCCAGTTCGCTGTAGTTCGGCTTTTTGGAGGCGTTGAAATGCTTCTTGACCAGGAAGGAGCGCGGCATGGTGCCGGCGGGCTGCGGTCGCGGATAACGGTCCGGCGGGGGACGCGGCCGGGCCCTAGAGCATCGCGTCCGGCGGGGCTGGCGACCGCTCAGGTGCGGCAGGGACGCGGCGCCTCCGAGCCGCCCGGCTCCTCCAGCGACGCTGGCGGCGGGCGCGGGGCGGGTTTTCTTGCTGGCCTCGGCGGGCAGGGCCCAATCGCGGCGCGGAGGCTCGGATTTCAGCTCCTCCCCCGGGCCAGCTGTGGACTGAGGAGGAATCTGTCGTCAGACTCAGTGACTCCGGTTCAAAAATGGGCTGTCTGTGGGCCTTTCAGTGGTGGCGCAAAATAAGCGTCCAAGTCTTTGGTCGCAGCCCGGCCGGCGATGCGCCCCCCGCGCCCGGCTCCCGACGTGCGCCCCCGCAGAGGGCGAGGTCGCCCCGACCCGGCTGCCGGGGGGTCGGGGAGCGGCGTCTGCGGAAGTCTGACCTGCGCACGGAGCCGCTGCTGAGAAAGCGCGCCAGACGCGGGACCGAGGAGCCCGCCGGGCGCAGCAGGGCCGCCGGGAGGACCCGGCGCGCCGCGGCGCACGGCCGCTTCCTCAAGGAAATTAAGTCATCTTCTCCCCGCGCTGGCCACGCTGGCTTGAGCAGAGCGCCGGCAGCCCTGTAAGGCCTGCTTATTCGAGGACCTGGAAACTGGCAAAGACACAAAAGAAGGCTGAACCGGGGATCAGCGGGGGCCTGTCACCAGGAAGCGTGGGGCGTTTTCTTTGTAGCACATGCAATGCGCGTTCTCGTCCTTTGGAGTGGCACACTGCATTTTAATAAAAATTGTGTCTCTAGAGAAATCATTTCTTTTTAGTAGTTGTTTGCTTTCTGTTGGGGTCTTCCTTTTAGGATGAAGTTATCAAAACCCATCCCCACTATCTGTGTTTCCTGTATTGCATTAAAAAAAGATTTTGATACACAAGCATACTAGTTGGTTAAAGTTGTAAGAAGACAACTCCAGTAACAAAAGCATTCTGATTTCTAATACAGGATCAACAGTGAGAGTTTTAGTGGTTCATCTTAAAACTAATATTTTCAAGCACTTCTGCCCATTTCCATACTCCCCCTCCACCTCTTTCTTGAAGAAAAGAAGCAAATTTGCACGAAGGCCACCCTTTTCATATTTCTAACATATGCTGAACAAAAGGAAAAAGCAAAATAACAGAGGCAGTGTCAAGACTTGTAAATGAAAAGTGCCTTGTCAGACTGCATAATTTCTTAATCTTGGGATGAGAAAATGTGCGAGTGTGTGTGTGTGTGTGTGTGTGTGTGTGTGTGTGTGTGTAGAGCAGGGCTTGGAAGACTTCCTGAGCTGATTTCAATGACTCCTTTTTTTCCTTCCAACAGTCTGTTAAACAGAGGAAGGAAGGTAGAAGAATCCTTATGTTCAGGGAACTATATCCGTAGGAGACAAAAAAATATAAATAATCATTAGGTTTCTTCACATACTATTACCTGAAATACAAATCACAGACAGAATTACTTTTTGTCAAACCTTGTTCAGACTTAGGCACCTGTTCATTAGAAATAGAGACCTCCTTATCTCTCTCCATTGTTTCCTGCAAACACATACATTTTGTTAGAATTATGATAGAGTTAAGACAATACAAATTGCCATGGGCATTAATTTTCCTCTTTTATTCTATGCAGTTTATTCAAATAGAGGGTAATACTTTGATATACACACTGCTAAAATGTGTGTTTTTACAGTCCATTTATAAAAGTTTAGCAATAGTTCACTAAGCTTGTGCTTGGACCCCAGAGACATAACCCAGCTGAAGCCCCTCTGTAGGTGCTGAAGATGGGGGCACATGCCACAAATCCAAGTCAGGATACATTGCTCCACCTACTCCAAGGAGAGTACGATGCTCTGGGTCATGCATGTGGCATGCCAGGACAGCCATTGGCATACTAACTGTCACCTGTGAGTCCAGCCCTGCTGTCAGAGGAGGGAGAGTCCGCACGCCGAATGCCTGAGTCAGACTAAACAGGTGTGCAGCTCAGACACCTTGGAGGGCCCTTGGCTGGGGAACACTGTGGTAACAACTTAAGGAGGAAAGTTTGGGGCCTGCCCAAGGGCCAGTTGTGAGGCCGCTGCTAAGACAGGGCAGGCTTCCTCTCTTGCCAGCCAGAGTCCGTGTGGAGCAGCTGGCTTTGGTCACTGACTAAAAGATTCTCTCTGGACCAGGGGCAGAAATCTTTGCCTAGGAAATGAACTGCATGAGATTTTAAATGTTTCATTGTGAAATCAAATGAAAGCCAATCCATGATTGAGGAAAAAAAAAAAAAAGAAAAAAGAACTCAAGTGGGTTTTGCAAACACAAAGAATCAGTGCTAGGCTGGGGAGAAACTGATGCTACATGATTAGAGAGGCAGGGGTGGTTATATATATGAGAAGAGGTAGGAGTCTTGCTAGAAGCAGCCCAGGCGGGATGAGACTGGGAGCACAGGCTGTGTAAAATAGGTCCAGGTTCTAAACAGTTTGCTGTGATGTAGAAGAAAATGAAAAACTTGACCTTTTACAATGGGGCTTAAAAGTACTCCCAGGCTTAGGATTCCTTGCAGCTCACTTTCTAACACAGTCTTCTGTGGAATAGATCCTATGCATTGCCTGGACCCTAGAAGTGTAGTTCTCATGATGTGTGTATGACATACCTTTCGGGCACCCATTTCTCCTGTTTTTCTAAAGAGTGGGCCAACATCACATGGGAAAACACTGCAAATTAAGGGTCTGGGACTTTCCTTCCAGGTTTTGTGGCGTAAGCATGCTGCATAGGAAAGTACACCGGATTCGTGAGGCTTTGGAATGCATCTTGCATTCGTTTACTTTGTGCAGAGATTTAGGCACCTTTGGGTATTTCAGAGGTGTTGAAAACAGACTGAGAACTGACTGCCATGTGTGGGCATGAAGTCAACTGAGCACTGGCCCAAGTTTCTGGGGCCGGGAAGAGGCAGGAAACGCTGTCTGCAGCTCTGCTCTGCCTCCACGATGCTCCTCCCCCATTCCTAACTTCAGCGGAGACACAATTATCCCTGGGAGATAGGTGGAGGGGTTAACTCCCTTGAATGATATGAAGTAATAAAAATGCCATTGGTTTGGCTGTGATATATGGAGCATATTACAATATGTTACTAATGTTAAAAGTTGTTTAGGTAAGAACAAAGGTCACGTGGTAACTAAAGTTTGAGTGACAAAGAGATGATGGCATTGTGTTGTTTTGTACATGTATACATCAGTGTAAGTAGACTAATATATGTTCGTACATTATAACTGAACTGATCTTCAGGTAAAGTAAACCATCCCTTAAAGCAAAAGCTATACATACTGCCTTTCAGTACCAGTCCTGCTCTAGCTACAAATTACGTTTAATACTTATCTATAATTTTTTTGGAACAATTAGAGGAAAATTTGTTTTAATAAAAATGGTAGATTTGTAAGAGTGGGCACAGGATTCTGACTGTATATTCTGAGATTCGTGGGAAGAGGTTCTTTTCTCTGAAGCTGTGGATGGCTCTCACCTATACACTCAACATACACAAGTAAAGACTCAAAGAGTTGACTCTGCATGTGCGCATATAAACCTGTACGAACTGAGGAGAAAAAGAGTAGGGATCCAAATGATGCTGTTTAGGAATTCCTTTTTCCAGTGTGTTTTCACCAGGCCAGTCGCCACGACTTTCAGGAGCATCTGGAGTTGAGCTTGATGCTCTTTGCTCAATTAGTGCCGTCACATAGGGCTAGTAGATATTTAAGATCTCTTCAAACATCTCGCTTGAGAACAGCATTTTAATAAGATCTATTTTTGTTTAAAAATATCTATTTTCTGCCAAATCACGTGTATTTGGACAGTTATTCCTATTTCCATTTTTACAACCTCATCTCGCCATGTGGATGTAGCCTGGCCAGTGTGTCCTGCACCATAAAAGATGTCTATCTCCTCAGTGTTCTGCTTGTACTTTGTGGAAAGTGGTGGACTATCTGTAAGAGTAATAAAGATTAAGAAAGTAGAGAACCCTTTTTAAACATAACCATTCAGAGATACGTGGTTGCAAAGAGACACCTATTGGTAGCCTTTGGGAGGCTCCCTGCTTTCTTTTTCTCTGCCAGAACTTTTTAACAAGCTCTGCCATCTAGCGGAAAAGGGATTGATTTGACTAGACCTTAAACATTAACCTGACTGAATTTTGAGATGAGCATTATACGAAACTTTTTCAATCTAGTAATTTATGCTTAGTTCACAATACAGCACTATGCGGATAGAAATATTCATGATATTTATATGACACATCATGTCCATTTTATAAAGTAGATGACAGTGGTGCACTTCCCTCTGAATACTCAGAAGGAAGTAGAAACTGCTAGCATGGTGCTGAAAACTGAGTGAGCCGCTAGTGTGGCTGATTCCTTGATTTGGATTTGGATATACGTCTGCAAGATATGGGGCTTTAACGACAGGGAAGCTAGCCCGAGACCACTTTCCCAGGGGCACTGGGATGGGGTTGATGGAGCCAGGACTTTTATTATGTCTACCTCTACACTGTGGTTTGTTTATGAGATGAAGACACTCAGGATTGGTCAGCTCATGGAGTTATAGTTAATGGTAAGAACTGTCACACTTGAATGACAATCTTATTATTAATATGAGCTGGCCACACTGTTAAGCACCTCACATGCATTATTTTATTTTTTAATTTTAAAAGTATTTTACTTATTTATTTATGTATTTGGTACAGGGTCTCACTATGCAGCTCAGACTCTTAGTGATCCTTCTATCTCAGCCTCCCCTGTTTGGGATTACAGGTATACAGCACCATACCCCCAAGCCCAGTTCTGGGCCATCATGGCATGCCTGGGGTTTTGGGGCTGGCATGTTATGCAGTGCAGGGGCTAGAACCCTCATCCTTGAGATTGCTAGGCAGGGGCTTAGACTACCAAGTCATCTTCCCAGCCACGTGCATTATTTTAATGAGTGCCTTAAAACTAGATCTAATCCTGAAAGATTAATACTACCTCCTGTATTGATGAAGAAATGAAGACACAAAGAAATTCATTATCTTAACTAAATCACACTGCTAGAAAAGAATAGAGAGTGGAATGATTTGAATTTAATTGGACCTGAGTTTCAAATTCT
>PVKA01010276.1:36266-65112 GCA_004027165.1 Ctenomys sociabilis
TTTTTTTTTTTTTTTTTTTTTTTTTTTTTTTTTTTTTTTTTTTTTTTTTTTTTTTTTTTTTTTTTTTTTTTTTTTTTTTTTTTTTTGTACCAGGGATCAAACTCAGGACCTTGAACTTGCCAGGCAGGCGCTTATGCCACTGAGCTGTCTCCCTGATGCTTCAGAGAGCCTTTCTATGTGGAAATTCTCATCTGTCCATCAACACCTCACCTCACCTTTCATTTTTCTTAAATAGCCTTATATCTTCAGTGCTTGACTGCAGAGTGGAGGACCCTTGCCTCTAATGGTATTAAGAACCCATGGATCTGGAATACCATCCTTAGGGTTTATTAAATACCTACCATTGTCTTTTGGACTGTGAAATAAAACTGATCATTCATTCTTATTGTCAGTTATCATTTGGTTTTTCAAAGTTATCTGGAAATCTTTATTACTTTAGTATTTTATGAGTAAAATTAAGAAATAGTATTTCCAAATATACTGGAGGAAGTCTTCAAGTTGATCAGCTCTGTCTGATTCTATATTATGAGCTTATGTGTATGTGAGAGTGGGGGGCAGGATGGCTCCTGGCCTGGCCTCCCCTGGTTCGTATAGGAGTAGGGCATGTTGGGAGCTTGTTGAATAGGTTGATCTATACTCATTTACAAGGAAGATTGCAGCCACTACTCCGGAGGATGTACTCAGAAATAAGAGAGCTGGAGTTCAGGTTCACCAAGTTTAATCTTTTAAAAAGCCCTCAGGTGCCAGAGAAGAGCACTTATTCAGAGCAAACTCCAGTGACTGTGACCCCAATGTCTCTTCTATGCAGAATCTGACATAGATTCCTATCAGTTAAACTGAAACATGGCTTTCCTGAAATGTTAATCATCAAAGGCAACCGTGTTCTGGAGCCTCAGAGGCAGAAGTGACAAAAGATATAGAGTGAGTTACAAGAGAGCTTCTCACACCCTGCAGTGGAAGACAGCAGAGTGCCAGTACTAGCTTTAGTGATGAGCATGCCAACCTGTACTGGCTGGGCCAAGAAGTGGTATGTGGGCTCCCTGTAGAGGTACAAGTGCTATGACTCTATGCTGAATGCTTGTGTCCACTGTCCCCAAATGCACCTGGTGACACCTAGAACTATGTGGTTAGATTAGGAAATGAGGATTTGGTATGTAATCAAATCATGGAGGTGTTATGGTTTGCATCTAGATGTTCACTCAAGCACTTATGAAATGGAAAGTCACAGGGGTGGGCTTCTAGAGTCTGTGACTGATTTATGGTTCAATTCTGTGAATAAGGGGGTAAGTGCTACATCTTCCTTTGGGCAGGTAGCCTCTGGGGGGTGAAGAGGCTTATCTCTCTCTCCTTCATCTTCTGTGGCTTTTGTTGTTTTCTGCTGCTATGAACTTCTGTCCCTCTACCATGTGCCACTCTACCTGCAGCGAGCTAGGGTTTATTTAGCTCACAGATTGAAGAAGGTTTCAATCTGTGAGCTAAATAAACCTTTCCTCATTTAACTTTGAGTGTTGGGTATTTTTTCTTGGTGCTGAAAGTAGAGTAACTAAGATAGAACTTAGTGCCAGGAGTGGGGTTAAAAGGTTTTTACCCAGATTTTTAAAAGGTTTAGGAGGGTAGACAGTATTCCCTTGAGATAGCAGTGTGTGAAGTTAAAGTTTAGAAAAGCCAAAAGATGTGGGTCATCTGAGGCAAACTACAAGGAGGGAGCACAGTAGGCCCAAGAGAGAAGGTATGTGAGCTACACCACTAGGAGTCCTGTAAGGGTGGAGCTTCGCAAGCCCTTTAGAGTTCACAAGCTGCCACAGATTGTCTTGGATGCTGCACATAAAACAATATGATATAATGTTTGCCCTGCTGGAATTTGGACTTGTTCTGGTCCCACTTTTTTGTACCCCAGTTTGTAACTTTTGGAATGGAAAGGTCTATCTTTAGCGTTAAATTTTGGAAGTTTTTAACATTCTTTTCATTTTTACAGTGGCTCACAGCTATGAGTTAGCTTAAATCTAAGAGAATTTTTGGGACTTGGGCTGTTCAGGCATGCTGAAACTGTTAGGGCTTGGACAACTCTTAGAGGTGGATTAAATGATTTGTACACAAGGAAATATATATGGGTCTTGGGGGGGCAGGTGTGGAATGTTATGACTTGTGTCTGGATACCTCCCTGAAGTAATGAGGTTGGGTTTCTAGAATCTGTGACTGATTCATTGTTCAATGCAGGGATTAAGGATGTGTGCTATACCTACCTAGGATAGATGACCTGCATACAATATAAAGGGCTAAAAGGGGCTTGTCTCTCTCTCCCTCCACTCTTCTTATGTTTTTTGTTGTTTGCCTCCATGAACTATTGCTCCTCTGCCATGTGCCACCTTGCCTTGGAGCCAGCCAATTATGGACTGAAACCACTGCAAACAGTAAGCTAAATAAACCTCTCCTTCTTTAATTTTTGGTGTTGGGTGTTTTAAAGTCTTTCCAATGAGAGAAAATTGCCTAAGACATAAGGTGACAACCTTATGAGACTGCATGTACCTTTCCAAGTGAGAACACAGCAAGAAGACAGCCTAGGAACCAGGGAGCCACCAAGGCTGCGATGCACTCTTATAATGTTCAGAACAGATTCAGACAGCTGCCCACTGAGAAATAATTCTTAAATCTCAGAGATGCCCTGCAGGACAGGAGGGAGTCTTATTAGAAACAAAGGTGTCTGGATGACACGAAAGAGAGAGAGAGAGATAGATAGATAGATAGATAGATAGATAGATAGATAGAGAGAGAGAGAGAGAGAGAGAGACATATACAGATAGGCACAGAAACAGACATAGACAGAGAGACAGAAACATAGGAAGACAGAGAGACACAGAGAGACAAAGAGACATGGAGACAGAGAGAAAGAGAGAGACAGAAAGGGAGACAGAGAGAGACAGACATATACAGATAGGCACAGAGACAGAGAGACAGAAACATAGAAAGACAGAGACATAGAGAGATAAAAAGACATGAAGACAGAGACAGAGAGAGAAAGAGAGAGAAAGGAGACAGACACACAGAGAATGTTCTCTAGGAGAATGGAAAATACTTCCCTTAAAACCATGAAGAACAATTCCATGTAACTCACAGAGTGTATTCTAGGAGGTGCAGGTCCCAATGCTATGGGAAGGAATCTGTCTGTGTCACCTGCTTATTGGACAAGGGAATAATGAGGACTGGACCTCAGTGTGCAGGTAGGTTCCTGATCAGAGGAGCCCTGTTTATAACCCTGCTGCTTTCTCAGACTCCAGTTCAAATCACCAATCATCTCACAATGATACTACATTCAAAATTCTTTAAGACAGCAGACTGAAAATTCTCAAGACAAAGCCCAAATTCTCTTATGTTTATAGTGTGATCTTAAGTGAGACCTTAACTGTGAACTTGGAGAACCATTGAGACAGGCCTCAGTTAGCTCTGTCTAAGTGCTAGGTTTGCAAGAGCATCCCGTGTAACCACAAGCCCTGCATTACTCTTTGTTGTTCATTGACATTGGACATCAGTACCCATCAACCCTGGAAAAAAAACACTGGTTGTGTCATCTGGCAGAAGATTATGACTGGATACAACACTGGTGATCTTTGTGGAGATAGAAACTTTTTGTATGCTGAGATCTCACAAAGCAGACCATGCAGGGCTGGCATGGAAGGCTGAGGACTGAGTCCTGGCCCCGGCCTCTGCCTAAGCAGATGCTTTAATTCACTGAGATATCTGGCTGGCCATCTCTTTTTGACTTTCATTTAATAAATAAAAGTCTTACCTTAAAATAAGAATGACCTTGGAAATGAAACATTGTCTTCATTTGTTCATTTTGAGCTGTACCACCCTGTCCTAGCATTCAAAACTTTGGCTGTCACTGTGGATGTATCTTCATTGCCCAGTGCTTGGGGGAGATGACAGCTTTTCATTTGAGAACAAAAATGTTAAAGTCTGACCTGGAAGCTGTTGATGTCACTGGTGACAGTGGTGGAGAAGTACCGACCAGTCCTTTTTATCACTGTGCCTTCTAGGGCAGGGACACCTTTGTGACAGCACAGCTGCCTTTGCTGTCCAGCACCACACTGATGCTCCACACCCTCGAGAGGATGGAGCCCATCATTGCACTGTCAGGCTGAAGGCCAAGACTCTGTGAAATCATCTGGCACTGATGCTGGAAGAAGGTAAAAGGTCTGAGAATAACCCCGAGACTTCCTTTGCTCTTGAATCTGTGCAATTACAATGATGGTGAGTGAGTGTTGGTCTACAGCCAGGGATTACACATCAGACACTGGAAAGATAATTTGATTGTTAGGAGGAAGCTGAAGTGGAATGAATTCGCAGGACATAAGGGTGAGGAAAGAGCTCAGCAATCTAGAGTGCAAAGCTTTCCTTTTCTGATCCTCTTTCTTTGCACCCTCCTCTTCTTTCTCCTTTTATCCTGTTCTTGTACTCCTCATCTTCTTCTGCCTCTTGCCTATGGATAGCAAGAAGTTTTGCCAACAGTGTAAGATACCTTAGCATCTGAGAGGGGATAATCAGAAATTTGGTTGCTTCTGGTGAGATAATCCCACACAGAGAATCCCCAAAGCTGGGAGCAGCAGCACTAAGGCCCACACCCTCATCCTTGACATGCTGTGCTCTCCCTTCTAAGGAAGGGTGCACATTTCTGGTCATGTGGGCTAGGGACTCTCCCAGTCTGTACTTCTCCACCACTGTCACGAGTGACAACAACAACTTCCAAGTCAGACTTTAACACAAAGCTCAAGAAGGTGGCCTCTGGGGTATCCTGCATCAAAGCTGCATGTATTTATAAGTTTAATTAATCAGCATTTGTAAATATTCCTTGAAACCCTTTCCAGAAATCAAGGTAAGGAACAGATCGCTATTTCCAAAATCAATTGCATCTTGGTACCCTGCTCTGCCCTCTTCCTGCACGCATAGTTAATGGTTATGGAGCCCTTTCTGCTTAGGACACCAATCCTGTACATTCCCCTTTGGTGTTCTGTCTTCCCCTCCTGCACCCTTGTAGAACCAAATCAGAACAGGAGTCAGAGCATGCTGAGAAGGTCAATGGGAACAACAGGTATTGCTTAAAGACCACTGCATTTAAAATATGATGTCATGCCATGGAAAGGAAATAACAGAAGTGTGAGTTTTGGTTTCAGGTAGAGTACACTGCTGTGTAAAGCGAGAGTCTCTAGCCCGCATGACCGGAAGTGTGCAGCCTTCCCTAGAAGAGAGAACGGAGCATGACAAGGACAAGTGTGTGTACTCAATGCTGCTGCTCCCACCTTTGGGGATTCTCTGCATGGGATTATCTCAGTGCATTCCTTCTGCAGGCAGCTAGGCTACAGTGAAATTTTGATACAGCTTAGTTGGCCTACTAAGTAGATACCTTGGCTCCTCACTTCCAAATCTATGGACAACAGAGTGTGTTCTTAACCCCTGAAATGCATTACAAAGTCACAACAAGTAGAAATATATAAGCACAAAACACAAAGCTCATGTTCTTGCAGGAATGGGGAACTTCCCAGGCACTATATTTGCATCTGGAACATTCCCCTGAGGCCTAGGTGTTAACACCCCATTCTCCTCTTGTCACTCTTACAAGTGCTTGGGTCTTTAAGAAAGGTGTTCTGAGTCTCTGCAGGTCTAACCTTGCGGGGGCACTGTGGGACTCTGCCCTCTTTCTCTTTCACTTTCTAGCTCCTGAGAAGAGCACCTTGCTCTGTCATATTCATCAGGAAGATGTCCTAAACTGATTGCTACAGACACAAAAGCTACAAGGCTGGCCACCCATAGAGCTAAACTTCCAGGAGTGTGAGTCAAAATAAGCCCTTTAGTTTTGTAAGATAATTGTCTCAAACACTGGTCCTAGTAGCTGGGAACAGACTTGCAGCAGCAGTTCTGGGTCAAGCCATCTGACCTGGAGCAAAGCAGCCTTTTCAGGTGCTCCTCTTGTGAGTACCTATAAGTGGGATCTGAGGATTTCACTCTTGCCGTGAGATTGAAGCCAACTTGAGCCATATACTGAGAATTTCTAAGCAAAAAGGAAATCTTTTTCATGTACAAGAAAAATATTTCTTGTATCTAAAAGTAATAATAGAAATGCATGAAGTCATAGTAAGGAAAGATAAAATATACTCCAGGTGATCAATATCATCAATCCGATAAGCGGCAGCCAGATCACCTCTACCTAGAGAAGGATAAGCACCAGCTTGTCCACATCACCTTTGTGACATGAACCAACCAGCACTATAAATATCATGAGCTACTTTACACTGGAGAAAAGCCACCCATGAGGACCAGGGATAACTCTGCTTTGCACAGTGATACTGACAGGCAAGAGTTGTCAGCATGAAATGACTTGGCAATGACAACAGGGTGAACTGCTGGTGTGAGGAGAAGCCTGGAAAGCTGCCAGTGTGCAGGGGCTAGGCCTGCTCTTCTGAGCCTTCCTGCTGGGAGAAGAAAGCCCAGAACACCTAAAGACCACACCTCCAAATGAAAGGGTAACTGGGCAGCTTTGGAAGGCACTAGGTGTCACATGTGCTATTCAGCTATGGAGAGGCAGTTTAAAAAACTTGGAAGCTTCTCCTTTCTGTGTTGTATGCAATTTCTGTTGAGAAAAAGATTTCCTTTTTGCTTAAAAATGCTCAATATGTGGCTCAAGTTGGCTTCTATCTCATGGCAATCCTCCTGACTCAGCATCCTGAGTCCTAGGATTACAGGCATGTTTAACTAAGTCCTCCTCTCCAAAATCATTTTAGAAAAAAAAAAAGAACCCTAGAAATGATAAGTATCACTGGCACCATCATCCCATAAGGATGTTTAAGTTTGTATATTTTCAAAAAAATTTTACCCAGTATACTTGTTGAGATAAATTGGCCTTGCAAGTAGAGTATCAGCGTGGTATACTTAGAAAGGACAACTAGAGATTATACTAATCTTCTGTTTAACATGGGAATTATGTTTCCTTGTAATGTATTTGTTCCAACAGTTTTCAGAAAGGCTTCCCTTCCTGGTCCCTCCCAGCTTCTTCCCAGGGTACCCAGATGGGCCATGGGGTACTCTTTCACTGATCCATCTTTGGTGGCAGTGTGAACAGCTCTTTGCTCACCTCCTTGCTTCACGCCACACTTGTAGTAGCAAGCATGACTGCTGAGGGCCATATGTGAGTTGCGTAAGCCACTGAGTGGGCCCTCACTGTGTGCCTGGCATGATGCTCTATGCACCTTAGCCCTATGCATCTCTCTAGTTGTAGAGTTTTATTTAGATGTCATAACAGTTCTTTAGGCAGGTCAGTGACGGTGGTGGTCTTTGAGTTTCTGTAAGTCTGGAATTGGAAAATAAGTGGCTGTTATTAAATCATTGATCAGGTGAGTTGAAGTCTCATGAACTTCCTGGCAAAATGGAAAAAAATTAGTTATTGTCTTGAAGAATATTCTAAAGAACTTGAGATGATGTATGCAAATTCTAAATACAGCATCTTATATATAAAATTAATAGAAGAGCTACTTGTTACTAAGTACTTACTATAAGTCAGATGCTGCATTGGGCCCATTAATAGGCTATACTTGATTTAATGCATTCATAATCATTTACCTCAATCAGTTCTGATACAAATGTGCATCGTGGTTGTGCACATGGGCTGCCCTGCACAGCAATGCACTTGTGCTCCAGACAAGCATCAAATCCGTTCAGTCAGACGCAGAGTCCACTTGCTCAGCTCCCATGCTCTCTTGGTGGCTAATGAATTCTCCATCTTTGGAGAACACATAGCATGACACTGTTCAGTCTCATCACTTTTGCTATTAACAAAGACAAAAAAAAAAAAAAAAACTCATGAAAGGACAAACACACTGGCAAATTAGCACCCAATAATGGCAGTTTTAGTTCAGAAACATGATTGTTGGGTGCCATGATTCTAAGGTGATCCTAGGTTATGTTTTGTCTTGTATGGTTTTAAAGTGTCTTCAGGTAGTTGGGATAGAAGTAACACTCTGGGGCTTCTTTCAAATAGTGTCCTATGTCTTATTGTTGCTGCTTCTTAGGCTGGTGTCATTTATTACTGCATAAGTGAGTGATGAATCTGTGGCAAGATAAGCCATTGAGGCCTTCTGCCATTTTTTTCTGCCAAAATCTAGTAGTACAGCAGATCCTCAGGACATGATGCATGTGCATACTGGGATACACTGCTGGTTACCCTAAGCCTTCCAAGCATGATAGAGACACCTGCCAAATCCTCAAGTGGTTGATTAGTCTATCACATAGGTATTAGTTCTTCTTGTCGTGGTTCACTTTAGAAAGTATGAAGGTCGAGTAACTCTGAGCACATTCTTGAATAGAATTTGTTGTGTTGTAGTTGTTTAAAAGATGTGCTGAAGGGAACATGAGAGGGAAAAGCAGTGGGGACAAAGGAATATACATAAATTCTTACCTTGAAGGGATGGTTACCTGGAATTTTTTTATATGAGAAAGCACATGAGATGTTAGAAAATTTGATTTATGTTTTGCAAATTTCAATATGTGCAAGGCCATGCTTTAGAAATGGAGGACATAATAGGAAGAAAAACTCATAGAGTCCTGAGTCACGGCACTTGTAATTTAGAGGAAAAAGGACAGTTGTTGCCTCAAAAATGTAAAATACAGATGATAGCAAATATAGTGAGGAAACTACTATAAAACTGCTAAATAGGACATTAGTGCCTCTCTGGTGAGTCCAGATGCTTTCTGATAAAGTGTTGCTGGAGCTGAACTCAGATAGTTGAGTAGATTTTATCTGATTGGTTGGAGGGAGGTGAAGAAAGTGTTCTGAGCAGAAGAAATAACCAGTGGGAATCAGAGGAGGCCCCTAGGACAGGAGAGAAACTTGGAATAGTGTGATGAGGTGGAGGTGAGGAGGGTGACAGCGTGCAGGCTGTTGATGTTGGCATTAAGGGTGTTGTTTTGGAGCAGTAGTGGGGACACATTGGAGGACATATATGTATCCTATATACTTCATTGAAAAATATATTCCTGTATTCAGACATTCAGCACCTTGTGACTTAATTCTTAATTCTTCATTTAGCCTTCTACTTGGGAAGCACTAGCCTTTATGTTTCCCCATATTTTCTAGATTGTTGGGGGTTGTTATTCAGCTTTGTGTTACTATAAGAAAATAACTGAAACCAACAAGGTATAAGGAGAAAGGGTTTATTTTAGTCCTTAAATCCAGGGGTTCTTGGCCCTGTTTCCTTTGGCCTGTAGTGAGGTAGGAAAACATGGTGGAGGAAGGTGCTCAGTGCATGACGTAGTAAAGAAACAGAGAACAGGCCTGCATATCTACCTCAGGGCAGGGCTGCATTCAGCCAAAGATGTTCAACTATGCCTTGCTTCTTACAGGTTTCACCACCCATCTTGGTTACTTTTCTCTTGTTACCAAGACAAAATACCCAATGCCCAATACTAAGGAAGGAAAAGTTTATTTGACTCACAGTTTGTAGAGACTCCAGCCTGCAATCAGTTGACTACAAGACAGGGTGGTGTGGGCAATGGCAGCGATTCAAGGCTGCAGAGGCAACAAGAGCAAGAAGAACGAAAGCAGAGGAGCAGCACGGACAGGCTCTTTCCCTCACTTGTATTATATGCGGGCTCTGGCACTCACACCATCTCTGCCTTCCTCTTGAGCAGGAGGGGGATGTTCGCCAAGTGAGGGCCCTGGTTCCCTTCTGTGTCTCTTATTTTATTTATTTATTTTTATTAATTTTATTGAGAAACAAATAGCAATGAGACAGTTTCAAAACCGATTAGTAGGACAGTTTCAATAATTAATACATTGCATATTATTGGCTTCTTAATGGTTGTTCATAGTTCAAGATGTAGACATGATATTCTGTTCGAACACTATTAGTGCAAATCTTTCTTCTCACTGAATTAAGAGAAAGGAGTGGTATATCTATCCTGATTATTATGTATATATACATACAAAATCTTCCTTCATTTGTATCCCCTTTTCTTGTTTAGTTTTGTCAGAGATGGGTATCCCTTTACCATTTAAATATTGCAGGTATGTGAATTCAGCAAAATAATCCAATATAGCCCAGTAGTCCATAATAGTAGTGGGTTATCCATAGGACTGGCAATGTCAGAAGTTTTTGACTTGAGCTTTTTACAGCTTAGCATATTAATATGGCTTTACCATTTTTTTTGGGTGGAACTGGGGATTGAACTCACCCTTGTGCTTGCCAGACAAGAGCCTATTCTAGTGAGCCATCTCCCCAGCCCTCTCAGCCTTGCTTTTATACTTTATTTTCATACTTTTTCTGCTGGATGGTGAAGACCAAGATAAAGCAGGACCTATATAACAAGAAATGTAGCTTCTGTATCTGACCAGGTCAGTCAGATCCCCTCAGGATTTACCCTGAAATCCTGTACTGCAGTTTATAGATCCTTTGCTTGACCAATTTGCTTTCTGTGAAAGCCTGAGAGAATGTTTTCTCTCCATGTGTTGCGTCACTCAGCTAAACTTCTCAACTTGACACAGGAATGGCACTGTAAAGGTAAGGGCTCCTCCTCTGAAGGACTCAGAGCTCCTGAGCTACTGAGTTAAGCTTCTTGACTCCTCTAGACTCTCAGGTTGACGCAGTGTAGCACCATCTGCACTGCCCTCTCTGCAGCACCACAGGCAGGGGGCCAAGTCTTCAGCAGGAACATTCATTCTGATCACAGCAGGGATGATCTCTGTGAGTTTATACCCTATTTCTTGATTTAGTGCTGCCAGGCAGTATCTCCCTGCTATGAGCACCTAGCCAAATGGAGGATTTTCTTTCTTTTTTTCTTTCATCTCCAACCAATTTTTGATGATAGTTTTACAATTTTAATTGCATTGACTTACTTTACAACTTTAAATTAGAAATTTCAACATAATGCTTATTTCCACAGCAATTCCTTCTACTTTATTTTCAAGAGTGTTTGCAATATTTTTTCAAAAAAATTTAGAAAATATTTTTCAGTCTGGCTTCTATCTACTTTTTCTGTACATAAAATCACTGGGATTTTAAGAAGACTTTCATGAAACATAAAAATTAATTTGAAAATAAATTGCCATCTTTACTATATTGAGATTATGTCTAGAGAGTACATGTGTTTAACCTTTTTATTCTTTTTGTTCTGATCCTACAAATTAGATATCATTATTATTATTATTACTTATGTATTTAAGACAGAGTCTACAGGGTCTACGTGGTCTCACTACATAGATCAGACTTGTAGTGATCCCCCTGTGTTCAGCCTCCCAAGCACTGGGATTACAGGCATGCCCCACCACACCTTGTCTCAGTTGCCCTCTCAGCATACCCCAGGGACAGATTCAGCACAGCACACTGGGGATTGAACGCTGGCTGCTGTACTCTGTCTATGCATGCTCTTTAGTCTGCTGAGCTACCTGGATGGCCCTCCTAGACACAGTTATTAATGAACTCTGACATTATTTTTATTTTCGTAAGTATTTACCATAACTTTTGCTTTCTAAGGCTGACCACTTAAAAAAGAAAAAGTTGTGACTGTCTACTGCAAGTCTGCCAAGTAAGGCAAAGGAGCTACCTTCACTTGAGTTAGATAGAGAGAGCAGGACATGTAATGAGAAAGCAGAAAGTAGGTTTTGTAGAAGCTGATAGCACAGGTGAGCGATCAGTGATCTCCCTAGAAGCGCAGTACCTTATACAATTTGTTGGGCAGCATGTTTTGCTTAAGTAAGTAGCTTAGTGCTAGGTCCTGCAGAGGTTGGTTGGTATCTACTGCTTTTGCTGCAGAAGCTGTGGGTCAGTTTTGTAAAGGCACTAAGACCAGCCATGGTCAGTTATTGTCTTTAGGCCTATTTTTCTCCCTATTCTTTCTTAGAAATGACTCATGGAAACATTTTTGTTTTCAGCATTCTTGGGGCCAGGGAAATGGCTCAGTGGAATAAATGCTTCCCTGGCAAACACAAGTGCCTGAGTTCAATCCCCAGTTCCGCAATAAATAAATAAATAGTATTCTTTAATACTCATTATGTAGGATGCCTTAGAAATAAGAAGCAGTACTTTTTTTCTGAAAATGTTATTATTGATCTCAATTTAGGAAAGAATGTGTATCATTTCTTTTTGCTTCTATGTTGAATTTGTTCTTATTGTTTGACTCTTAAATTAGATACTTACATCATACATTTGAAACCCCCCCTTTTCCTCTAATATAAGAATTTAATACTTTAAAGTGATCTATGGGCATTGCTGCAGCTTCACTTTTTCCTATTTTAGTGTATACACACCCCTGTCCCTCAGTTCACCCTACTCTCCGCTGTGATTTCCCTCATAACTCCAATATTTATTCTCATGCTGTTTATTTTCCAAATATTTGGGACATTTCCACATGTCAATCACTTATTAATGTTTAGTTTAATTTTGAAGGACCAGGTTTGTGTCATCAAGAGGGGTCTGCCTTGGGGAAAGTCCCACTTGAGACAGGAAAAGACTCGTCTTCTGCTATTAAGTGCGAAGTCCCACCATGTGCGTCAAGGGAGTTTGCTGCACAATTTTGTTTTGTTTTTAATCAGTTACTGAAAGGGGAAGTTGAAATCCCCATTGATGAATGTGGGCTTGCTCTTTCTCCTTTATCTGCTACCACATTTTCCCTATATTTTGAAACTATGGCAGTTGATTCACACACCTTTAGGGCTGTGATCATTATAATGAAATTTAATCTCTGTGAAAGCTTCCTTGCTCCCTTTCTTTTGACTGGCATTGCTTAATCCATGTTTTTTTTTATCTTTCCCTTTTCAAAATGATTCATTGGTTGGTTGGGTGGATAAAGGGTCTTGCTGTACAGCTGGGACTCATAGTGATCCTCCTGCTTTGCTCCCTTCAGCGCTGGGATCACAGGCAAGTTTCACACCCTGGTTTTGGGGCAGATGGGCGCTTACACCACCAAGCTATATCCTCAGCCCTCAACTTTCTCTTTAGATTGATATCCATTATTATATTTAAAATACAAAATGGACTGATGTTTTTAAAATACAATATAACAGTACCAGCCTGCTGGGCTTTTAGATCTTTAGCATTCAATACATGTGAGAACCATAAGTTGAGCTTTATTGTGACATACTCTGTTTTGCTTTCAACATCCATCGTGTGTTTTGTTGTCATCATTTTACTTCTGTGATCTGTCAATAAACTAAAACATGCTGCTATTTTTCTGTAACTGCCAATTGCATTTGAAGGAGATAAAATGAAAAAGTATTTTTGTATCTGATCACACAACACCTTTCTTTATTAATAGTATATGTTTGTGGTACATAATAATTACATCCATCTCAGGGAACTGGTTCATCTACATATTGCATCTTAATCACTTAAATTCCTTCTTTCTCTTGTCCTACACTTTTCCCTCCTTTTCTTTCCTTTTTCCTCATCTCCATAAATTCTACCACTCTGGGCTTTACTGTCTGTCTTTTATTTGATTATTTAAATTATTGGTATCTTGGATTTCTCACAAAATATAAAAAGAGAGGTGAAAAGAGAAAATGTGCTCTATGGGCTTTCTGGTCCACTTCCTTCAAGTGGTGCTATGCCCTCGAGGTCTCTGCCCCATGTACACACTTCTGTATCTGTTCATCTACCCATTCTGCTCCCATCCTTTTGCTTTCCTCTTCTTACCATCATTTTCTGTTACAGAAGAGATTCATTTAACATTTATTGTTGCATTTGCATTCACAGAGTTTTTCTTCCAATTTTGTTTCCTGAAAAAGCCAATGTTTCACTGACGTTTTTGAATGACATTTGTGCTGTCTTTGAAAAGAAATTATTAAAAAGTTTTTTGTACTGTGCATGAATTATTAAGTGTTATTTTAATCGTGCAGGTTGGAGGGCACATGGGACAATTTGTGATATGCATGCAAGGTGGGATGACCAAGACCCAATAGCTATCACTTCCTTACTTCATAAATATGCAGTTATCACATGTGCAAGGAATTCTGGGTTGAGCTTTTATCTCTTTCTCTTCATACCTATCATTGCTTTTACTAGTAAAAGAGGCATATTCACTTAATTTTTATTTTGAATTTCCCTATTGTGTCAACTAAACCTATTTCAGCTAATGCAGCCTGGGAATTATCAAAACAACAGCTAAAAGCAATTCAATAGATAAAGAGTAAGGAAGAAGGGCCTGCTGGCAGCTCAGTGGACTAAAGCACCTGTTTAGGCAGATGCAGGGACCCGGGTTCAATCTCTAGCATGCTGTGCTGGCCCAGCCCCCTGGGCTCACTGAGAGGGTGACAGAGACTGTGCGTGGTGGCTCAATCCTGTAATCCCAGCACCTGGGATGCTAAACATAGGAGGCTCACTATGAGTAGGATCTGTGTAGTGAGACTCTGTAGACCCTGTCCTAAATACATTTAAAAAAGAAAGACATGAAAAGGAAGGAAGAGCAAGACTGAATGGAAGAGAAGAGTGAACACACAGAGGACTGAATCAACTGAAGTCTTGTAAAATTTAGAAACACAGATATGGAAACAAAATCCAAAAGGTACAATAGATATTGTGAGAGGGAGAGTAACTGCTAAGAAAAAGGGAAAAGAAAGAAGGAAAAATTCTATGTATATATATTTAAAAATATATATATATATATGATAATTATGCTATTAATTTCCATGGGTTTATTTTAAATAGGTAATAGGTAATGCTTATTGGAAATAGGAATAGGTAATGCTTAATTTTTTGACCAATTTTATGTGCTGTAAAATTGTATCTGATAATCTAGACAACTACTCTGAAGATAACAAAATTTAATATAATAACCCTTGTTGATTTCCTATCATCTTGTTTTGAAATTCTACATTGTATTTAATGTCTTTTTCTTACTTTTTATTCTCTTTAAAATAAAAATAAAAACTAAAAAAAAAAAAAGAAAACAGAGATAAGGAGTTAGGTGGGGATGTGATTCTCAGGGGTAGAGGGGAATCTCCAGAGAAGGAAGGCCACATGGCCTGCCCGAGGCAGGTGACACTGAGCAGCCCCCAAGTAGGCTGGGGGCCACTGCAGGCAGGTTTCATGGGACCCCAGAACACACCCCGTGACGCAAGGTCTGCTGGTGAGGAGCAGTGCAGGCCACGGTGGGTTCTTGGTAGGGTGATGCCTGTGACGAAGGGGACAACGGGATGTTGTAGAGCTGTGAGGAGGTGAAGACAGTCACACGGTCATGGTAGTGACAGTGTCCTCCGCTCTCACTTTCCTTTGCTCTGGCCATACCTAGCAGTGACAGACTACCTCTGAGCAATGCCCACAGGCTTGCAGCAGGACTAGGAAGGGGACAATGATTGAACTCTTACTTTCAAATATATCCGAAGGGCTGGTAAGTTTAAATTTTGGTGAGCTGGCAAAATAAGGGATTGAAGACAATTATCCTTCATTTTGAAAAATAAAAGAAAGATGACATTTACTGCATAATAAAGTTAAATATTATACTTGTAAGTATTTCGTATGTACAAGTATGCTTGTATGTGTCTTTATAGTACATACATAAATACAGATGAGGTGTGATTGAAGGATACATGTCTAAATAAAAATTTATGACAGTAAAAGGCACATTGCTGTTTCTTTTTAATATTTCTATCTTCAGCACCTATTCATCTTTGACCTCAACTGTACACATCATTCCTTAAAATGTACATTTTTTTGGTATTTTTCTGCTTTTTCTTTTGCTTCATTGTAATTCTTCTCATTATAAACCTGCCTGCCCCAAGCTAACACTTCCCACACCACAACCTAAGTGTTGAACTGCCTTAAAATTTCCTCTGCTAGATTTATTAGTTTACCGTCTTTAATTTCAGCCCCTCCTCAGAGTCACAGGACACACATAAAGGGTGACAGATTTTCTGCTAGAGTGTAACACAAAGGACATCTGTCCCAAGTGCCAAGCAGTCCTTGTCCCCTGTGAGACCTTCCTGAGTCTGGCCCTTACTGTGTGTGCTACTGTCAGCCTCCTGGCCTCTGAGCCTCAATCAGAACCATCAGACTCTACTTACTGCATTGTAGGGCTTCTCTAGCTGGCATTCCAAAATGTTTCCATATGCATACCACAAACCATTTCCAAAGGCTTCTAAACTATGTGGTCAAGTAAAGTGACAGGGACAAAACCCTTTTCTTCCTTCCTTCCTTCCTTCCTTCCTTCCTTCCTTCCTTCCTTCCTTCCTTCCTTCCTTCCTTTCTTTCTTTCTTTCTTTCTTTCTTTCTTCTTTCTTCTTTCTGTATTTGGTTGTTACAGAATCTCACTACACAGCTCGGACTTGGGGTGATCCTCCTTTCAGCTTCCCCAGTGTGGGGATTACAGGCTTGTGCCACTACACCCAGACTCTGTGGCCCCTCAGTTCACCCTGGTGTGGGACTGGAGTGGCATGTGGTACTAGGGATCAGACTGCAGTCCCTGCTCTAGCCTAAGCTTGCCTAAGCAGGCACTTTAGTCTGCTAAGCTGTCTCTCTGGCCCCAAAACCCATTTCTTTAAATCCAGTTTCTTTGTATTAGCTCTCCTCTTCCGGAGATGATTTCAGAAGATTTAGTTAAGTTAAATACGTGCAGCCTCCAAGTCAGAAAGCTGGTGACAGGCACCATTAGTGACTTGATAGTAGGCAGGGTCTGGGTAGAGGTGGTCCATAGGGAAATGACCCAGAAGGTACATCCTCACCCCTGCAGCCCTGCTCCTCTCCCTACTTTCTGGCCACAAAGGTCTGGGTGCCGTTGGCTCCATCATGCCCCTCTGCCTTCCTATTTTCGAGTGGGAGCCAGCTAATCATGGGCTAAAACTGGGTACCAAAACAACCCTCTCCTTCTTTATTTTTTTATTTTATTTTATTTTTGTCTTTTTTTTTGAGGCAGGGTCTCACTATGCAGCTCAGGCTGGCCTTAAGCTCACTTTGTAGCTCAGGCTGGTCTCGAACTCACAACAATCCTCCTGCCTCAGCCTCCCGGGTGCTGGGATTACAGGCCTGCGCCACCACACCCGGCTAACCCTCTCCTTCTTTAAATGGTGGGCTTGGGTATTTTGTCCCAGGGATGAAAAAGTGAGCAAGATGGTGTTATGGCCGGGGTGCAGTCAGTCCTGATCAGGGCCCTGACATTTGGGGTTGGTTTGCCTGCCAGTAAGCAATCATAAGAGAGGTGCATGAAAATGGAAAAAGTGAGTTGCTGTCCAGCCTAAGTCAGGGGGGCAGCTTCCCCCGTTCCAGCACACAGAAGAACTCCAGTAGCAGGAGGGCATAATATGAAAGCTGGGCAACGGCAGTCTGTGGATTCAGCCAAGCCCTGGCCCTGAGTGGTGGAATCACTGAATCTTCTCTGGCAACAGGGCAGTGGAAGGGAGGTCAGAGCTACACCCAGCACGTGGAGCCTTGACAAGAGTGTATTTCTTAAAAAAAGCCTAAATTTTTAAAGGCATATTTTAACCTCTCATGTACCAGGAGGAAGATTTTAAGTAGCATTTTAGTGAGTTAAAAATCTGAATTTAAGTAGAAGAGAAATCAAGGCAGAAGACGCTTGGCTGTAGTGCCAAATTCAAAGATCCAGACTGGCCCACTTTCAGCTAGGACTTCGTCTTTTGTCTTCCTTGTCTTCCTGAGACTTCAGTCAGCCACTGAATGGCCAAAACCCTGGAAGATACAGTGAAAGCAATGGTTTTGGATGTCCGAGAGATTAGACATCATAAACCTTTTTCAAAATATAGTCACTACCACTAGACATATCCCTGTGGAGATGGAGGCAAGTGCATCTGGGGGAGGATTCCATTCTGGAAGTAGCAAAACTTCCTTCCCACTGGGGTTTTGTGGTGAAGGGCCCTTGCAGTTACCCGCAGTTGGGGTCCTCTCTGTAACCTCTTTTGTGCTTGGCACTTTGGCCCCATGGACACCCACCACAGCAGGGCTAAGGCGTAGTCAGTAGCCTGTTGCCTCACAAGAAGCCACTCTTCAGCAATCCCAAGCATTTCCGAGGGAAGGAATGAAATCATACAGAAATCAGGGTAAGGCAGATGGCGCTCAGGCATGTGCGTCTCTGGGCAGAAGCCTCACGTCAGAAGGGCTACACTGAAGGTCCTGTCCATGGAAACCAGGATCCTCCTGTCCATGTCCAGTGTGGGCTCAGCATCATGCTGCCTGTGTGCACTCTGCTACTTAGCAGCAAAAGGAAGACGACAAGACCTGGAGCACCGCAGGGAGAGCAGCTGTTCCCCAGCCTCTGCCATTTGACAGAGAAGACAAACACACCAGTCAGGAAGAACACCTCATGGAGCGAGGGGATCCTCCTGCCTCAGCCTCCCGAGCACTGGGAGCACAGGTGTGCGCCAGCACACCCGACTAGGCTCTCATCGCTGCTCCATGCAGTGGTTGGACTTTCTCACACCTGTTAGAATCAGTCCACAAGTGATAATCAAGCTGTTTTGCTATTGGTTTGAACACCAATACTAAAGGGATAGCTGCAGTTATGCTCGTTTTGTTGGAATCACTCAGAAACATATGACAATAAAATCCATTTTGACTCTTGCCAGATCATTTTCAGTATCTTCGCAAATGAAAAAAATTGCAGTGACCTTGCTGTTTATGGAAATGGTCATTCTTCGGTGGAAGCAGTGATAATACAGTTGCCCAGCAGGAACTACAGATGGGTCTTGTGGAGTTCATTGGTTGTCAAGCATCAAGGGAGGTTTTCTTATTTTATCTAAATGTTTTGTCCATAAGCACTTAGATTTTTTTTTTTACTATGTCTTTCAGATTTGGGGCAGTCTTTTGAACATTTTTAAAAATCACTTGCTTATTTAAAAAATAATATTTTCAAGAATCAAATCAGTAATTGGGTATGTGCTTAAACTGTTTAACATTCAGCTAAAAATGCAGCGTGATCACAAATAATTCAACCATTATACTTTTTTATTTTATTATTATTAGAAATTATTCCTTAAAAAGATGTTACTACTCTACACACGTGGTTCTTCAATTTATAATTCAGAAGATTACTTTAAACATGGTATCAAAGGATTACCTTGATTTTCTTTGAAATGTCTCTCCTTTTTATTCTCTGCAACTTACCTACAGTGGCTGTTTCAACCAAGTCTTCTCCAGTAAGCATCCCAGGACTTTTTCTCCTTTATTTTAGATCCTAGATTCATGGCTGGCCAGGCAGGACTCTAAAGATAGGAGAACAATGCCTATAATCCCAGCACTCGGGAGGCTGAGGCAGGAGGATTATTGTGAGTTCAAGACCAGCCTGAGCTATAAAGTGAGCTTAAGGCTAGCCTGAACTGCATAGTGAGACCCTGTTTCAAAAAGACCAAAAAAAAAAAAAAAAAAAAAAAAAAAAAGACAAAAAAAAAAAAGAAAAAGGAGAACAATAGAGAAAGGGGTCTGTGTGCATCCTCCCTTCTCTTTCTCTAGCCACAGTCAGACCTCCCTGAAGACTGGCCCTGGGCAGCCCTTCTGCCAGAGTTTCCACTCCATCACAGTTTCGGGATTTGTGTTCCCTTCTCAGCCCTTTGAGGCCTGCGGTGGCGATGGCTTCCTGCTCTTGTCCGTCTCTGCTGAGACAGATTTCATCAACTTCTGCTGGTTCCTGCATTCTGCCCTTTTCTTTGAGCAGTCCCTGCTATGAGGTCTGCACTTCAGCACTTAAAGTAATATTTGTGCTATTATCTCTTTAAATTTGTGTATTGACTCTCGAGACTAGCCTAAAATGTCCTTGGAGGGCAAGAAGGTTTGGGTTAAGTGTTGTTTCTTGTAGAGCAATAAGAAGGAAAATTACATCAAAAGAAAACAAAACCACACACACACACACACAACTCTAATTTTGAGGCTATGTTTGGAGAAGATGGTCTCTGTTGTTCTGGGCACTCGAGATCCCAGGGCCAACGTGGACAGCAACTCAGGGGCTGAAGCAGGAGGAGGGCAAGTTCGAGCCCAGCCCAGCAACAAAGAACTGTGTGAAAGCCTATGTCAACTGGAAAAGTTATGAAAGGGGCTGAGGATGTACTCAGTGTGAAGGTACTGGGTTCCAATCCTGGCACCAGGAAAACAAAAACAAAAACAATAAAAGATTCCAGCTGCTATGGCAGATCTTGCAATGGTGATTTGATTCTCTGGTCTAGAAGTGGCCCATGCCAAAGACCCCCCGTGCTCTTCATCATCACTGAGCCCCTAGAATTCCACTCATGGCCTTGATGTCCCAACCCCCCAAAACACAAGGCAGGAAATTCAATGCTACCCTTTTCCCTAAGGGCTACATATCAGAATTTGACAAATAGCTTGGATTATTAGTCTGTCCTTTGGCCACACACACCCCTTCTTGCTCTTCCCAGGACAGCTTCTCTCCTCCCTATATGCACTACAAGTGGGCTCTGCGGCCACTCCCCTTCACCTGCTGATGGAGCCCTCCCCATCCTCAGCTGAACCTGGGTAATGCTCCAGGACCAAGTGAGGCAAGAAAAACAAAGACCTCTGAGTCTGCCCTGGAAAATTCCAAAATCCCAAGATGGTACACATAAGTGTACACATAAGCTTCTTGCATGATCTACAGTAACTTTTCTCCACTTGGAGGTCATTGAATGTCCACAGACTGCGTATCATACATCCAGTTATACCAGAGTGAATTATGGGAAGAGATACACATGGTAGGAACAGCTGACTCAGCACCTGTCAATCGCCTTGTCAGTCAGACACACTCTCAGAGTCCCAGTGGAGGTGCCCCAGACTAAGGGTGATTTCTAAGTCCAAAGTCCTCAGGGGTGAGCCAACCTGTCGCCTTCGCCCACTCACTTGGAGTGCCATGTTGCCCAATTAAACTGTGCTGCTTTTTCCTTATCACCATGTGTTGCAACTAATTTTTGTTTACCTCACATGAGAATCTAGGAGTCTGTCTGAGACCCCGTTGCCCACACTAATGGTCCTGAGGAATCATAGAAGACCCTCAATTCTCCAGGGCCAGGCTGTCCTGTGCAATGTGTGAAGGCCTCAGAGAAGACCTGTGACCTCTCCCTCCAGTTATACTTGGGGTATGATAGTGAGAAGCAATGGTGGGGAACAAAACCAAAAGAAAGGACAACAAATACACCACTCAATGCAAGAAATAGGGAAGGACACTCCCTGGGTGTGTCCTGAAGCATGAAATCCACAGGCTTTCGAGGACCTCCCACCTGGAGGGAGCTGCACTTTCAGTTCTCCTGGGACTTTTCTCCTTTTCTATATACGTCTTGGCTGTACTTACAGAGGACACTGGACAGTTCTTGTGGAGCATGGTTGCTTTCTTTTTTTTCTTTTTGGCGGTACTGGGAATTAAAAGCAGAAGATTTGCACTGAGTAACACTCCCAGTCCTTTATATATATAATTTTAAATTTTGAGACAGTGTCTCCCTAAATTGCCTTGGGCTGGGAAGGATCTCAGAGCTTTTCTGACTCAGCCTCCCAGAGCACAGTTGCTGGACAGGGTCCAGGGTGGAGAAGGAGGGCCCAATCATCCCCTACTTGGGGACAAATTATGGGTTCACCAACTGCCATCATACAAAAATATTTTTTATTAATCAAAAGCTGGAAGATAACTTTCTGGCTACTGTATAAACATGGTATTGTTCCCCAGTGTAAGAGTCTGAAAGTGTAAATAAAATTCAAAAGGTACAATAAAGAAAACTGCTAAGAAGAAAAGAAAGATGGAAGAAAAAATATGTACATGTGTATGTATACACGATAGCTAAGATAATGGTTTACTAGTTTGTATTGGTTTATTGGAAGGAACAGTTAATGCTTACTTTTTTTTGTTTGACCAAATTTACATGCTTATACTTGGTAATCTGAACAACTATTTTAAAAAAATACACAATATAATAAGTATAGATGATTTCCTATGATCTTATTTTGAAATTCTGTATCATTTCTAATGTTGCTTTCTTATTTTTTATTCTTTTAAAAATAAAACTCCAATAAAAAAGATTAAACAAAATAGCAGAAAAGAAGAAAACATTTTCGGGGCCAGGGAGATAGCTCAGCAGAATAAGTGCTTGCCTGGTAAGTGCAAGGGCCTGAGTTCAATCCCTGGTTCTGCCAAAAAAAAAAAAAAAAAAAAAAAAAAAAAGAAGAAAATATTTTAACTTGGCTTTTGCTCTGAAGCTGCAGTTTTTATTTTTTTTTTTAAATTATGATTTTCATTGCTATTTATCTTTATTTCTCTCCTGCTGTAGGAGTGGAATAATGTGCAGTCATACCAGGCTTCCTGCAAACCCACATTTACCTTCCTAAAAACATTTAAGAACCCCTTTTTCAGTTTGTACGTACTCTGCAGGGTGCCCTTGCACCAGACTCCACTCTTTATTTTATTTTATTTTATATATTTATTTATTTATTTTTGTTTTATTGAAGTACAAATATCATTGAGACAGTTTTAAGATACCTTGACAAGATGGATTTGATAAATTAATACACTGAAAACTGTTTTGGTATCATAGAAGGTACATACATGATATTATACTTACAGACATTATTATAGCATATGATTCTTATCAGTAAAGAAAGAGAATGTAGCTGTTTATGTATCTTATTTTTTTATACCTGAATTACATCAAAGATTTGATAATTAATACTTTCTACCTTGTTATTTTCCTAGTGGTTGTCCATAGTACTAGAAGCCGACATAATATCCTGTCCAACCACCATTAGTGCAGATCTTGCCTCTCATAGAATTATGTAGAAGCACAGCGTTATCTATCCCAACTGTACTGTCCATACACACACATCATGATTCTTCCTTTCTATACCCCTTTCTTTGTCTACACCTGTCAAAGGTGGGCACTCTATTGTCATTCAACTAACCTTAGGTGCTTGAACTCGACAACACAATCCAACACAGTCCAGCATTCCACAACAATAGTGAGTTATCTGAAGAAGTTGTCGACCATAGCCATTTACAGCTGAAAGTATACATCGTGGGGCCATAATATTAAGCTGAGCAGACTCCACTCTTGATTATGAGTTTCTAGCTCTCGCCAAGTGGGCTCTCCCTTGAGTCTTCGCCTCAGTGTCTAGCTGGGACCTGAGCCGTCCTGGAGGGCGCTGCCCCAGGGGCAACTTCCTAGCTGGTGGCTGTCCTCCAGCACCCTGGTCAGCACATTGCTGGGAAGCTTTCAGGCTCTCCCTTAAGCTTTTCTCTAAGGTTCAGCTTGGATCTATTCCATTGGCCAGAGAAAAATCACATCGCCCAGCCCAGAGATCCTGTGGAAAGGCACTGCACTTCCCGACCGCAAGGAGGCAGGGAACTGAACAAACCTGGGGATTCCACCTCATCAGAAGCAAAGGAACGCATGATAGTGTAGCTACTCTCCAAATTCTTCTTTGGAGGAAGTAGTATTCTTTGAATTACCATTAGGAATTTGTTAGAACATCTGTTTTTCTTCCTTCCTTCCTTCCTTCCTTCCTTCCTTCCTTCCTTCCTTCCTTCCTTCCTTCCTTCCTTCCCTCCTCCCTCCCTCCCTCCCTCCCTCTCTCTTTCTTATATTTTTGGGGAAGGGTCTACAGGGTGTTCAGTGTCTCACTACTAGATCAGACTCATAGTGATCTGCCTGTTTATAGCGTCCCAAGTATTGGGATTACAGGCAGCACCACCATGCCCAGTCTCAGTCCACATTTCAGTGCACGCCAGGGGTGGGGCCCGGGAATCAAACCTTTTGTCCTTGAACCTGCTTGCAAGCACTTTAATCCACTGAGCTATTTGGCTGGCCCTTAGAACATCTGTTTCTTCAGGAATTCTCCCACAGTGCACATCGTTAAACCTTGGGATATTCATCAAACCCTTGGATAACTGGGGCTTTCTATTGGTTTCAGTCTGGATCTGAAAGGTTCCAAGCAGGGTGGCAAGGAAGGGAGGAAACAGCTCACAGCAGGTGGCTGGGACACAGAGAAGCAGGGACTTGGAAGAAGGGAGTAGCTCCAGGCCACGCCTCAGTGACCCAGCTCTTCTAGCCGGGATCCCTCTTCCTAATAGCAAGGCAGCTACACCTTCATCAGTGGTCCAAGCCACTGAAGGTTACCACATCCATGTGGATAGTTAGGATTGTTATACTACTAACTTCTCTTAGTTTCTTGACAAGAAAGTTTTGTGCTAATATAATTTGGATAATTAAATGCTCAGATCTTGAATGCTTAGTAACTAATTTAAAGATAACCATATACAAAGTATCAACCACCATTACTCTCCTATTGTCTTGTTTTGAAATTGTTCTATGTTTTTTCCTCTTTAAGATAAAAAAGAATAGTTAGAAACAGACTACTTGAAGAAATTCCTGGAATGACACAAGGCACTGAAATTAATGTAAGAGGAAACAAAAAATTCGGGGTGTAGTAATCACAAATACAATGACTAAGAGACTTAAAAAAATGATGAAGAATTGAGTCCTACTTGGCTTTGTTGATGAATTTTGCCAAAGATTTAAAAGGGAATAAGTATCAATTCAATGGGAACTCTCACAATGGAACAGAATGGAATGCCTACAAATGCACTCCAAAATTGCTCTCATTAAGAAAAGATGGCTCCAAAAGAAAATTACATATCTCTAGGCACCTAAGTGCAAAAGTCTTCAACATAACACAGTAAGGTTGTATTTAGAAACACCTTGATTCAGATAACCATCCATTCTGATGCAGGGGAGATTTATTCTAGGAATGCAAGGTAGATTTAGCATCTAAAACTAATTTAATGAAATACAACATGTTGGTAGAACAAAGGAAAAAAAATTCTACAATCTTATGAATAGATACAGAAGAAGCCATGGATAAAAATCCCACACCTTAGTGCCTTATTAATCTGAGAAAAAGCACAAACTTGGAATTGAGGGGATATTCTGAACCAAAATAAGCAAAGGATGATAAAGAAATGCTCAAAATTGGCCAAGCAATAGCTGTGACTCATCCACATGGCTGACACTGACTGTGGTACAGAGCTTCCAGATAAACCCTGAGGGGATTTGACTGACCTTGTCAGATACAAAAGTTGTATTTCTTGTTACATAGATCTTGCTTTATCTTGATCTTAACCATCCAGCAGAAAAGTATAAAAACAAGGTATAAGAAGTAAAGCCATATTAGTATGCTGAGCTGTAAAAGGTTCAAGTCAACAACTTCTGACATTGCCAGTCCTAAGGATAAACCATTACTATTATGGTCTACTGCACTATATAGGATTACTTTGCTGAATTCATGCACCTACAATATTTAAATGCCAATGGCATATCTTTCTCTGAGAAAACTAAACAAAAAAGTGGATACAAATGAAGGACCATTTTGTATCTGTATATTCAAAATAGGATAGATATACATCTACTTTCTCTTAATTCAGTGAATAGAAAGATTTGTACTAATAGTGTTTGTGGACAGGAATCATGTCTGCATCTTGAACTATGAATAACCACTAAGAAGACAACAATATGCATTGTATTAATTATTGAAACTGTCCTACTAATCGGTTTTGAAACTGTCTCACTGTTATTTGTTTCTCAATAAAATTATTTTTTTTTAGAAAAGAAATGTTCAGCTAACATCATACCTAATGATGAAAAACTGAAGATTCTTCCTTAAGTTCTGGTATGACACACAGAAGACCACTGTCTCCACTTTCGTTCAGTATTGATCTGGAAGTTCCAGCTAGAAAGTGAGCAGAAAAATGAAATGAAAGGCACCACATTTGAAAGGAAGATGTAACACCATCCCGCCTTTAAAACTTCTAAGGATTCCATTAAAAATTTTTGTTAACTAACAATTAATGAATAAGTTTAGCAAATCTTCAGGGTACAAGATTTATATACAAATACCAATTCCATTTCTATATCCTACCAATAAAACATTTGAAAGTGAAATTAAATAAGTCTCATTATTAACATTGAAAATAAACTACTCCTGAATAAATTTATGAAAAGATATACAAAGCCGGGCTGCCCAGATAGCTCAGTGGACTAAAGTACCTGTTTAGGCAGAGTGCAGCGGCCTGGGTTTGATCTCAGGGGTTCCATTCTGGCCCTGCCCTCTGGGTGAGTTGAAATGGTGATTGAGACTGGGCATGGTAGCATGCACCTGTAATCCAGGAGAGGGTGAAACAGGTGAGTCAGTACAAATCTGATCTATGTAGTGAGACCTTGCAGACCCTGTACCAAATACATAAAAAAACAAAGCTTATCAAAGCTAAAAATGCTATAAAAATAAAAATGTAAAAAAATCAAATGGTATTTTTTGAATGGCTGAATTGTATGGTTATATTTCCATAAAAATTATCATTGTATGTAAATAAAAGCACTATTGAACATTATATATAAATTCAGGAAAAAAATTAGTTTGTTACAAACCGTTGAAAATTCAGAACATAGAGGGCACAGAAAATGAGGATAATAAACACTACCTGCAGTTTTTTTTTCTGTTTCTTTGCACTTTCTGCGAATGAACTAACAACCAAGATTAGGGGCATTATTCTGTCTCTAGGGAGTCAGTTTGAATAAGGTTTTCTTACTAGACAATAAATTTAGGAACAAATAGAGAGTGATGTTTGAAATTGAAGCAATATTTCATATCACAACAATATTAGCAGTATAAGAATTGATTGAATTAGGGCCCAGTGACATTTTAATAAATCCTTGAAGGATCTCTGTAGTTATGGTGATAATAAATAGTATCAGGTAATAGTTATTGATAGTGTATTATATCAAAGGGGTTTTTTTCCTCTAAACTCCACATTTATCATCTAATTTAATTTGTATTTTAGTCTCATGAGATGGCTTATATGTATGTGTATCTGATTTGTATATATATATTTTGTCCTATACCCGCACAAGGAAAACGAGGCTTAGAGCAGTGAAGCCCTCCTCCAATTCTCGACAATTGTGACAGACATAGGATTTGACTAAAGAACAGCAATCTTCTGGTCTTCACAAGGCAGCAGCGTAGTGGGGGAATAGATACAGCACTGCAATCAGACAGCAGTGTGGACGATGACATTGGGTGACTAGATCCACACAGAGTGGTTAGGAGGCAGTGTGGCCACAGCAGCAGCGGCTACCGGTGTGTGCGAGTGCTGACCGGTGCAGGGCACACCTGCAGCGTGCGGGGCGCCTCCGCACGGTGTCAGCATCAGTCCTCGCTGAAGCCCGACGACGGAGCTCCGCCTCATTTGCAGGTGAGCGGCCCAGCCAGGCTAAGCTAGATGAAAGGAAGGGAGAGAGGCGAAAGTTGGAGTTTAGTGCTTCCTGTTTCACACGTTTCTGTTTTGGATTGAGTGGTAACATCGTAGGTTAAACAAGTGTTGATTAGGGCTAGGTTACTTTTAAGTACAGCTTAAATTACAGCTGTGGCTGTAATTCAACTTTCTTTTTTCATTTTCTTTTATATATAATCAGTTACAAAAGAGAGAAGAGAAAGATAAAAAATGTAGAATCAGTAAGAATAGTTAAAAGACTTGAGCACATCAAAAGGGAGGAGTCTTGTTTTATTTTGTATGTTTTTATTTATTTTTTTTAGTGTATTCAGTGCAAGGTCTACAGGGTCTCACTATGCAGACCAGATTTGTAGTGATTCTCCTGTTCTCAGTCTCCCAAGCACTGGGGTTACAGGTGTGCGCCACCGCACCCCGTCTTCGGGGTGCTTCGCCCTCTCGGAGTGCTTCCTGGAGGAAAGCTGGCATGGCACACAGGGATCGAACCCTGGCCGCTGCACTCTGCCTAAGCAGGTGCTTTAGTCTGCTGAGCTATCTGGCTGGCCTTTAAAGGCTTGAATCTTGAAGTCCAAGGTAAGGGCAGTTATGCCAGGTCACGGTCCCGTGGTTACGCGGCAAGCCTGCTCAAGTTTTACTCTTTAAAATGTTCCTACCAGCTGCAATGTGAAAAGTCTAGCTTTTGATTTCTCGAAAACTTAGGTTGACTATGCAGACATTTTTAATTGTGTGCATGCATGACATGACTTATAAAAATCAACACATGAAATAAACGTAAGCTGTAATGCACAACATAGCACAATTTTTAAGTAGTTGAGAAAATTCAATGCTATTTTAATTGGGTGATGTAAAAATAGATTTTGCTGCTTTTAGGATCCCGTGGCTTGCCAGCTCAGTGTGCCCTTGGTCTTGCAGTGTGGTAGCAGCCTGATGAGACACGGGTCAGTGACGTGTCAGGAATTGGAAGAAGAGGTGATTAGGCACAACTTATATAATAAGGACGACAAATTAACCACGATGCTAGTAAACAAAGACAATTGGGAAAGAATTGATCATTCCATCTTTTTTTTTTTTCCATTTGGGGATTATTTATAGAACTAGAAACCAAATGTTAAGATTGTGTATCTGAATACCTACTTCTATCTGCTCATATACTGATCTCTGTTCCTTCTCAAATTTATAGATATTTAAAATACGAATGTTATTGTCACCTGGCATTTATAGTATATCTAGTCCAATTTTTTAAATTAATTGGGGCCAGAGAGATGGCTCAGTGGAATAAGCACTTCCCTGGCAAGCACAAGAACCTGAGTTCAATCCCTGGTTCTGCCAAAAAAATTAATTAATATATTATTTAATTTTGGAAATGACTGCAGTAAACAATAGAGTTTCAGAATAGCATAATATATGTGGGGAAAGAAGATCCGAGTACAGTTCTAGGGAACAGTATTTTTTTTTTCCATTTATTTTTATTTTATTAAAATACAAATGTCAATCAGACAGTTTCAAGACACCTTAACCATACAGAGTCGATGAATTAATACATTGCAAACTGTTTTCATAATGTTTTGGTATTGTACAAGGTGCATACATGAAATTATATTTACAGGTTTTTTTATAG
>PVKA01010277.1:0-28592 GCA_004027165.1 Ctenomys sociabilis
ATATTTAGAACAGGAGTTGCTGAAATATAATTTGTATGTGATTTATAAATCATTACACAAAAGTTGCATTTATAGTTTACATCATACAATTTATTAATATTGAAGAATGACTATAATGTGACACATTATTATTATATTAAAAGATTAAACATATTTTATAATTTTAAGCATAAATGCTTATTTTTGAATCTTAAAGTGTATAAGTCAAAAATTTTAATGTGTCACAAATTCAATTTGTGATTAAACCTTTTGTATTCCTATGTTTAAATATCAATTTGATAAATCAAATAAGATATGTTAAAAATCTCTCCTAGTTTGCATTTGGATAAACTGTATTATGGACTTGGATATATTATATTGTAAATTTTTCATGTATTTTGAAAATGGTATAATATTCATTGGAGAGTATATAACTTTATAATTGTCTAGTATAATTATATAATTTAAATTATGAAGCTTCATGATATATTTATCCATATCTGCATTGGAATATTGATGTTGTTTCTTGGATAATAAAACATCACCAGCCACGTAGGCGCACACTTTATGCTGGGTGGCGCTGGCAGGAGAGCTCCCACACACACACGCTGGGCTGTCGGCTGAGCTGGCCTGCAGCCTGATGCTGGCTCCGCAGAAGCCAGCAGGCATCACACATCTGGTAGCTGAAGCCGCCTGTCTGTTGGAAGGCAGCTTAGCCATTGTGAATCTTCTACACAGTGCTTAGTTATGCGGCTGTGCATTTTTAGGATGAATGAGCTCCAGAACTAGTGTATTCATACAACGCAAGTGCTCTGTTTAGCTTGTCCTTATTCCTTGGCCTCACGTTTGGCTTTTCCTCCAGTACCTGTGTCAGTGATTTAGCAGAGTCAGCAGTCTACTAGGATAGATAATAATCTCCCCAACTTATTGAGTGCCTGAATGAAAAAGAAAAAAAGAAAAAGAGAGCAAATGCAAACTGTTTCCTGCTTATTTTGCAATATCCATCTTCTTCTTTCTTTAGCTATCAACACACTTCAACTGTAGACCTGAAATCTTGAGCCTGGAATTTTCCCTTTGGCATAAAAATCCTCAGATATCAACCACAGCTCCACCATAAAGTTCTGGGCTTCTGAGCAGGTTGAGGAACTCCTCAACCTCCCACATCCCAAGAGCCAATTCCTGATAATAAACTCTTCCGATGCACTTAATGAATCATTATGCAATCTAATGCTCATTGAAGCATCATTACTCATGCATGCATCTACAATTATCTCACAATGGAAAGTTGACTTAAATAAAACCAGGAGTATTGGTGATGTATCTCATTAATCTAGTGGTTCCAGTGAATATTGTTTGGCAAGATACCCAAATATCTCTTGTCATATTTAGGCAAAAAGAGTTTAAAATTTGCTGTAGAGAAAATAACTTACAGCCTGTTGCTCCCTTCCAGACAGGACAGCTCAGACAGTTTGCAGTTCTTCTGAGGAAAGATTTGATATCACAACCAGAGGTTTCTCTTCACACTGACCCAGCAGTTCTCCACAGGAACTTGGGAGCAGTAAATTTTGCAACTACTAAAAACAGCTAAAAGTTCTGAGAATTTTGTGACTATAGTTTTTGTGGTCACTAACTTATAGGGACCTGAAAAAATTGTTTCATTTAATTTGAACTTTTTGAAGCCAAGCTTTAAAGGGCACATATGTTTGAATCAGACTTCCCTCTGTTTCTGGGACTGGAGCTTTATTTCAGGGTTTATTTTTCAATCCTAGAATAGATGAAGAACTAACTGGGCTTAATAATTAGATGAATGACTTAATCAATAGATCCCAGAAAGATCAGGAAGGAAAAAAATGTCAAAGGAATGCTTTGCTTTAAAAGAAGATACTAAAAGTATTTCTTTATTCAGAGCTGTGGTTACAGAGTACAATGCTGTTATGAAATTCTAAAAACCATCATGAGTAGTCAGTATTAATAAAGAGTTATTTAACTTGGTTATTTTGCTAACTCAAAAAGCCAGATTAGTAATAGAGAAATTCTAGACTTCACATTTCATTAATTTTGTGATTGTATTTTGACTTAAAATTATGGAGGTGATATATTCACTTGAGCATGTCAGCCAAATGCTAGAACACAGAATGAAGTTATTAATCTCTCTATTTCTTAATCACGAGTAACCAAAAGTAAGAAATGCTTTTCTTGTGATAAGGACAATAATATACCTCCACATGTATGTTTGAAAGGAAAGCCAGTTTTCTCTGTGTTACAACATATTTCAAAATGATCTTGATTTTCATGAAAACTCACTGGATATAGAGCAAGTTCATTTCATTGGTGACATAAGGCTAACATACAATTATCAGTAAGTAAAAACACTTAGATATGCTTATACATGGCCAGCAGTATATCGGTAATAACCTGAAAGAAAATAGAGATGCTTGACACAGTAAGTTGCAAAGGTTAGTATGTTAGAAATAAACCTGGTAAGGTAAGAAACAAGTTAATAAATCTTGCATTGCCTACTTTGAAAAAAAGAGGTACTTTTTGAATTTTCATAGCAATGTATATTACTTAACCTACCTGGTGGTGGGTTTTAACAAGGGTCTTGAAAAGCACAAAACACAGTGTCTTCACCTCTTCTACCAGCATTGCTAGCTATTTCACCATGTTTTGTGTGAAATAAGAGATCCAACAGCTTGAACATGTAACATGTTGACATGCCCTGCTGTCAAATGCATAAAGCAATTCTAATTTACACATCTAGGATTTTAGATTCATGCCATACTTGCTTTTATGATAAGCAGTGTTTCTTTGTAAAGCAGCAACTGCTTTATTGTCATACATTTGTAAAGTCTAATTGTCTGGCTGAGGATATCAGAAAGCCACTGCATGTAAATATTTTTTGAATTCACAAAGTTATGAAAATAGTTACAGACAACTCAATGCCATTGTGTAATTGAAATGAAATATCATGAAAATAAGCTTAGTCTTTTCAAGGAGAGGGTAGTAAACTACAGATGAAAGGAAATAAAAAATTCATTTTAGTTGCTCCACCATCTCATTGTCTCCCTCCTGCCTCATCCTCTGGTGATCCTGCACTCTTATAGTGAAGGTGACAATATCTGAGAAATGACCTTTTCCGCTGAGCTACCATCTCAAAATTCAAACTCCAGCTTCATCACCAAACATCAGACTAAGTGTGGCTACATGTTATACATTTTAGGACACAGCATTAGTAAATTTTTAAAGATGTATTTGTTCTTTAGTTTATTTATTTGGTTCGGTGTCTCCCTATGCAACTCAGACTCATAGTGATCCTCCTGCCTCCCCAGTGGTGGGATTAAAGGTGTGAATCACCACATCCAGGTTCAGTGGCTAACACAGCATGGGGCCATCTCAGCATGCAGTGCCAGGGATCAAACCTGTGTCCTTGTGTTTGCTGGGCAGGAGCACAGACACAGGTGCCAATATTGTTAATTTTGACTATCTATATTCCACATATATATTTACTATTAAATGTTTCTGGCCTGTCCCCCTGTTCACCATTACCAGATTTCCTCTGTATCTTGGCTTCCTATTTTCATCTGGAATACTGCCAAGGGAACACAGTGAGCCTAGCCCTGCCCCCTGACCAGAGTGTGCTTGAACCCTGATTGTTGTTCCTCACCCAGGAACTGCTGAGGGGTCCTGGTGGGCCTTTCTCTACCACACTACCAAACATGCAGGAGCTCACCTGAGTCTTGGCCACGCATACTTGTGTTAAAGACTGCCAGGAGCATATGGTAGGCCCTTCTACTTCCCCCTCACCTAAAAGTTATCTGGAACCAGAAGAAAGCTAGAATAGCAAAATCAATCTTGGGCAACAAAGGAAAGCCAGAGGACATCACAATCCCTGACTTGAAATTATATTGCAAAGCTAATGTGATAAAATCAGCATGATTCTGGCAAAAAACAGACCAGAGGATCAGTGGAACAGATTAGAAAATGTAGACACAACTACAAACCCACTCAGTCACCTTATATTTTATAAAAGAGCCAGAAATATTCACTAGAAGGAAGATAGCCTCCTTAATAAATGTTGCTGGGAAAAATGGGATTTCCCCATGATGAAGGCTAAAAATAGACCTAAGTCTATCACCATGCACAAAACTACAGTCCAAATGGCTCAAAGATTTAAATATTAAAAATGAAACACTAAATCTTCTTGAGGACAAAGTAGGTAGAAACCTTCAGGACATGGGGTAAGTAGAGAGTTTGTGAACAAAAATCAAACTGCTTGAAAATTACTTCAAAGAGTTAACAATTGGAATCTCATCTTTTTGAAAAATTTCTGTACATCAAAGAAATCACCAATAGAGTAAAAAGAAAATCCACAAATTGTGAAAAAATATATAGCAAACTTTCTTTCAGACAAGGGCTTTCTATTTGTTTATTTATTTTTGTGTTTACGGTCTCACTCCTGGGTCGGACTCATAGTGATCCTCCTGTTGACAGCCTCCCAAGTGCTGGGATTACAGGTGTGCACCACCATGTGTAGTCAATCACAGTCTCAGCACACCGTGGGGGCTGGGCTGGCATGGCAAGCCAGGGGATCAAAACACTGGCCCCTACACCTGCTCGCAGGTGCTTTAATCCACTGAGCTATTTGTCTGGCAGTCATGGTTTCCTATATAGAACATATAAGAATTTAAAAAAATCTGGCCTCCAAAATACAAAGGCCCCATCCGAAATTGGGCATCTGAGTTGAACATACACTTCACAAATGAAGGGATACAAATGCCAAATAAACAGATGAAAACATGTTCAACATCATTGGCCATTCAAGAGATACAAATTAAAACAATGTTGAGACATCATTTTATATCAGATAGAATGGCTACCGTAATGAAGTTGACCAATAACAAATGACAGAGGCTGTGGGGAAAAAGAATGCTTCTCCACTGCTGGTAGGAGTGCAGGTTGGTACAATCATTATGGAAATCAGTATGGAGGTTCCTCAAGAAGCTATGATTCGAGGTCCCATTCAGGCCAGGCATTCTGCTCATAGGTATTTTTCTAAAAGAACTGAAATTATCATATCACAGTGATGTATTTGTATGTGTGTAGTAGCTCAATTTGTCACAGCTATAGCTTGGAAATACCCCAGATGCCCATCAATTGAGCAATGGATAAAGATGTACTATTCAGCTTTAGGAAAAGATAAATTTGAAGCTTTACAGGTAAATGAATGCAACTAAGGAATATATTGGCAAATAAAATAAATCAAATCCACATGTGCAAACTTCATTTTGTCTCACTAGTGTGAGAACTTGCAAGAGTAATTAAAAGCTGTAAGGTACATAGATGCTGTCAAAGGGAAAGAATTTGTTCAATAGGAAAGAAAAATTGGAATGAGAAAAAGGTCAAAGGAAGAAAAAATATATTTAAATATATATGCAGGATAATTTTGATAATTGTACTGCTGATTTCTCCTGCTCTTTTGAAAGGAATGGTTAATGTTTAATATTTTTTCTTTTTATTCTTTTTCTCCTTTTAATTCATTACAAGTTTTATGTTGTTTAGTTTTGTTCTGTTTCTTTTTCCCAATTTTGCATATTTATATTTGGTAACCTAAACAACTAATTTGAAAATAACATTATGCAATATGGCAACCATTATTGAATTCCTATTACTTTGTTTAGTGAAATTTTCTATGATTTTCAGTGCTTTTCTTTTTATTCTTTCATGTTCTTTAAAAAATAAAAATAAATTCAATGCTCTTCAAAACCTTTACTATAAACATTGTTTCCTGCCATGATCTGATGCATAGAAAAAATACAATTCCTTGTAAAATAAAAAGTAATGAAATATTTTTCTTCAAGTTAAAATGAACACAATAAAGGAGAAAAAGAAAGACAAAATTTAAGTAAAAGGATTAATGGTGATTAAAATTGTTAAATGTGCCATAATAGATATGATTTACATTTGTTATCTAAGAAACATAGCATTTCTATTTCTTTTGTTGGTACCAAGTAATGAACTCAAGACCAAGTGCTGATTCTACTGAGCTATTTCCCTGCCTAAACATAGCAATTTTTTTTTTTTTTTTTTTGTCTTTTTGAGACAGGGTCTCCCTATGCAGTCCAGGCTGGCCTTAAGCTCACTTTGTAGCTCAGGCTGGTCTCGAACTCATAACAATCCTCCTGCCTCAGCCTCCTGAGTGCTAGGATTACAGGCATGCGCCACCACGCCTGGCCCCTAAACATAGCAATTATTAATAGATATATTGGTAGATGTTTAGATGAATGGGTAGTTCATAGACAGAAAGGTAGGAAGAAAAAATTAAAGACATTCTAGCGTCAAATTTCAATACACTTTTTAAAAATATATTTACTTCAGGGTCTACAGGGTCTCACTACACAGATTGGACTCATAGTGATCCTTTCTGTTTTTCAGCCTCCTAAGCACTGAACTACTAGTATTAACATTCATTTATTTGTAGTTAAATTGCTATTCAGAAGGGAATTTATGAACTAAAAATGTATATCAGAGGGCATGCCAGAAACCTCAGCAGATTAAAGTGCCTGCCTGAGCAAACATGGGGGCCAGGGGTTTGAAGGGGTTTGATCCTGTGCCCCTTGGGTACACAGAGTGATTGAGACTGGGTGTGGTAGCACATGCCTGTAATTCCAGCACCCAGGAGGCTGAAAAACAGGAAGGATCACTATGAGTCCAACCTGTGTAGTGTGACCCTGTAGACCCTGTAGCAAATATATTTCAAAAAATTGTGTAGCAGCACAAATATATGTATGACTAGAGAATAAGTAGAAAATTTTGGGAAAAGAAAAGTGTAAGAGCTGGGGAGATAGCTCAGTGGAATAAGTGCTTCTCTGGCAAGCACAAGGACCTGAGTTCAATCACTGGTTCTGCCAGAAAAACAAAACCAAAAAAGATATTTGAGGAAAACTGTAAGAGATGCCAATGTAAAGCCACTACAGAAAAGATAGTTTGACATAGGAATTTATTTACTTTTTTGTTTTGTTTTGATTTTAGAGATAAGGTCTCACTGTGCAGTTCAAGATGGCCTTGAACTCACTATGTACCTGAGGGTAGCCATGGACTCCTAGCAATCCTACTGAATTTGCCTCCTAAGTGTTAGGATTACAGGAATGTGTCACTGCACCTGGCCTGGTAGAAGGGATTTTCAAGAAAAAAATTAAATAAAATAATTTAGCTATGTGGCCAAGTAACCCTTCAACTCCAATCAAAACAGATGAAAAATAAAGTCAACGTGTAGTTGAAACACATAATAAATAAATTAATTCTGGAAAAAAGGAGAGATGATATTCCAAAGAGCAACAATTAGTGTTAAGAAAAAAAAAAACTCCTTAGCATCAGAAACCATTGAGGCTATAGACTTATAGCAGAGTCTTCCAGGAATATAAAATTAATGAATGTCAAACTGAGCCACTGTACATTCCTAGTGAAAATGTGTGTCAAGAAAGAAAGAAAAATAGTGATTTTTGTCAAACTACAGAAGCCAACTTGCTTCATCTGTGATCTTGTCCCAAATAAAATGCTACAAGTTATTCTTCAGTCAAAATAAATCTAAACTATCACAGGAGGGGCCAGGAAGATGACTCAGTGGAATAAGTGCTTCATGGCAAGCGCAAGAGCCTGAGTTCAATCACCAGTTCTACCAAAAAAAAAAAAAAAAAAAATCAAAAACTACCACAGGAATAAGGCTGGCCAGATAGCTCAGTGGACTAAAGCACCTGCATAGGTAGAGTACAGTGGCCAGGGCTAAATCTCCGGTGTGCTGTGCCAACCCTGCCTCTGGGGCCTGCTAAGACCCCAATTAAGACTGGGAATGGTGCTGAGTGCCCGTAATCTCAGCACTTAGGAGGCTGAAAACAGGAGAATCATTACAAGTCTGATCTATGTAGTGAGAACCACTAGACCCTGTATTAAATATAAATAAATAAATGAACAAGCAATTAAAGGAGTTCAATGAAATAATAATAATTAAAGAATGGTGACAGTTCTGAGTAGACTAGTGTATGAAAATTAGTATTGAATGTCAAAAATAATTCAATGCATTTATTTATTTTTTATGAGCAGAATATATTGAGTGAAAGAAAGCTCCTGTCAGAGAAAAGGACAGGAGGGAGGGCTGAGCTGGTTGTCCTGATATATATCTTTTATGATCAAGGAATTCCCTTAGTAGTTTAGAGCCAATAAATGTGTGTACATTTGAAAACATAGACATGTAAGAGAAAGCTCAGAGCACCATTATTCTCCATATCAAAGTCTAAAAACTACCTTAGAGCCTACTAAGAGAAGACTACATATATAGTCAACATTCCTATACATTGTTAGTAACATGAATGAACTCTTCTTTGGCAGTATAATGACAGAGAAGCCTGGTTGACATCAGGTTCATTTTCTGCCCCCTTTGAGTAGCTTGGTGGGGACTGGTAGCTAGAAGGTGAAGTCTGGATGAGACAGCAAAGTTGATTTCCATCTTCGTGACATCTAAGACTCCTATTTGAAGCACCCTTGGTACATAGCCTTGCCATTCCGAACACATAACATCTAGATATTGTTTCTGTGCTTAACAATCATTTCATATATTTGTCCTATTGAGAGAACTTGGATCTTTCCTACTCCATTTCCATAATGTCTATAAAAACACAAGGTACAGTGTGAACACTATGCTTGTTTGTAGTGCTTCTGTTGCAGGCCCAGCCCACTGGCAAACTCGTCCCTCTGTGCTCACATTTTGGTTATCATGCACAAAGAAAATTCTGTTCCATATACAGTTTTAGAAAATTATGATTCTCAGAATTATGTGTGCTCTGTCACTCCCCTAAAGGTCAGTTTGCTTTCCCTTGACAAATTCTGTATTATGCCTAAAGTGTAGCTGACTAGGATTCTGTATCTGTGACCCAGAGCCCTGCTCTAATAATTTGAATAAATTTAAACACAAAATGTTGAGAACATAATACTCGTTCCAAAAACAAACTGAATGATTCTGTTTGCATAAATTCCAAAACAATCAAAGCTAAATTATAGAATTTGGCAATAGCATATTGATACTGGTTTGGATGGAGAAAGGATATGTTTGAATGGAGTTCTTAGGGCTTATAATTTATCATTTCTTGATCTGTGTTGGTTGTATTTAACAGATGATGAATTACTAATCAGCACTTAGTGTGACAAATCTGTAGTAAATGTTTACACTTGTTAAAATTGCAATAAAAGATACTGCATTGATCCTCAGAATATTGTCCCTTACTTCAATTATAGTTATCCCTTGATTCTTCTCATTTTCTGAAGCAGTTCAGAAAGTCTTGTTTCTTGAGGATCATAGCTAAGCTATTGTGATTGAACAAATATATTTTAAATTTATTTATTATTTATTTATTTATTTATTTTTTGGTCCTGGAGACTGAACTCAAGACCTTGTACTTGCTAGGCAAGTGCTTATTCTACTGAGTTATCTCCCTAGCCCTTTATTTATGTATTTAGCACAGGATCTTGCTGTGCGGTTCAGACACAAACTGATTCTCCATCTGAGCTTCCCCAGCACTGGGATTATAGGCATGTGCTTCTGCCCCAATTTCCAGGGCAGATATAGCAAAGGGTACCAGGGATCAATCCAGGGTCCTTGCACTTGCCAGATAGGTGTTTAGACCACCGAGCTATTTCCCAGCCCAAATATTTATATATAAATATATATTGCTATATACATTACTTTATATATATATTGCTATATATATTGCGATAGATAGATAGATAGATAGATAGATAGATAGATAGATAGAGTTTTCTCTATTTAAAACAGGATCTGTAGGGTTTCACTATGCATAATGGACTCACAGTGATTTTCCTGTTTTCAGCCTCTGAAGTGCTGGGATTATGGGTACATTCCCCCACCCACAGTCTCCATCGCTGTCTCAGTGTGCTTCACTGAACCATGTACTCTGTACTCTGCCAAAACAGGTGCTTTAGTCCACTGAGCTATCAGGCCAGCTCTTAGTCCAAATATCTTAACATTTTCAAAACATTTGCTTTTTATGGCTATTGTGATGTTTTGCAAAGACTAAAAGTTGCATGGTACCAGATCCTATGAATAAGATAGACACCGGTGTACTGTCCTGAGCCTGGGCTTGCACTGGGTGACACTTGTTGGCTGCGCTCACCAGAGCATTGGTCACACCTCATAAAGACACTCAAAATAGAGGACATTCAGAACTGCTTCAGAAGTGGTAAACATAATGGGTAAGAGGATTTGAAGCAAGGGCACATTTTTGAGAGAGAATCGTCAATGTGTCTTTTACTGTAATATTTTAAGAACTTAATCATTCATCTAATATTTTGATCACTCCTTGTGAATGTTTCATGCTCTTTTGTCCCCTCGAGATAAAATGATGTGGTTTAATGTCGGCACACTACACAGTAAGATTTTAAATACCCTTAACATTGTGAACCTGTTACAGGGACAGTTTGTGCACATAAAGTATTCTCTGCTCTCCTGGACTTCTATGATGCCTTCAGGCTTTCAGCCCATTTTGAAGCCAGTCAATAGCAGAAATGCTGCACAGCATCGCCACGTGTCATTTCTTAGCTGAGCCTCTTCAGAGTCAATGTCTTCTTCTGTCCTTGTTTCTCACTGCCTGGGTGTTTTCCAGATCGTCTCAATGCCAGATGGAGGGAGGCTCCCAACCCCGTTGATCTTCATGTGTATGGGAAATGAGCCTGCATTGCCTTAAGAAGTTAAGATTTTTGAAGGAACCAGAATAAGTTAACTTAATACTAAATACCAACATTGCAGATATTAAAAAAAAAATCACTAAAATGTGGCGGTCAAAAAGAAAGGAAAAATAATACATAATTGTTCGAAATCATGAGTAAAGTGCATTTAAAAGAGAAAACTTTTAGGAAGTATATGTTCAAAGTTTCCATATGATGAAAAATATATTTTATATTATCAAAAACTCATAATTAAGGGAAAATTGATTTTTTTTTCCTATGTCTAGAATGTGCTACATAAAAAAACCCAGGAAAAACATCTGTGACACAAGAAATATTATTGCTTAAAGTTAGAGGTCTTTAAGATTGTATTATATTTAGAAGGCAATAATAAATACTAAATTTTGAAAGTGCTGTCTCAATCATAGATGTGCACTTTCCTTTATGAAATGATTTATGATTGGCATTAGAGTATCTTGTCAAATGTCTTTATCTTTGCCAAAATGGTTTTGAAAATCCCAAAACACATAAGCAATATAGGCTGTATTATAAGACACAATACCGTTGGTTTCAACAGATGATAATTGTGCTTAATAATCACTGGAGTTTGAGTAGGTACAATACCACTTCACAAACACATCTTGTCTTGTTCATAACTCATTTGCTTTATGAAGCTAGAATTCTTTATGAAGTTAGAGTTCCTTAATATCTGAAATATTTGAATTCAAGGATAGAATTACTTATTTTAGGACTACCCTGACTTTCAAATATAAATGTAGTTCTATGAATACACGAATGGTTTTTGGGTGGTCTCAAGGCAGACATAAAATGCATGCTTAATACATGTCTCTTGTGACATGCCCTACCAACTCTACAGCTACTGTTTCAATTTTGTCCATGCCAGTAAAATCTTTTGTATTTACATTGCCTATCATAAAACAGCCTTAACTCCCCAAAGTAAGTCCTCAAGTACCACAGTTTCATCTATTACCCACTTAGAAAAATATCAGCTATGTTTTTCTGTGATTTTGTCAATAACATCTGTAAATGGTTCTGGTTGATATAACAATACTTGTATAATTCATAGTTTTAGCATGTTGAATAATAACAATTGCCTAGTCTGAAAACTTTTAATGTCTTTAAAATTCACTTTTAAATAATAGAAACATGTGTCAAAGCTCTGACATTATCAAAATTGTAAAATATATTGTCCCTTCAAACTTCTTCCGACTATACATAGACTTTTGACTCTAAAAGAAGTTCCACCAGGTCACTTTGTGATAAGGTGACTTAGCTTAAACTCACATGAAAGCCGTTTCATCCCCTCCATCATTCAGGGTGCCCTCTTCTGACCCTTTTCAACTCTATTACATCTGTCTGATGATGTGCTGTTATTTCATAGATTGATTGAGAGGTTTATTGATTTCAGCCACTGCACTGTACTATATATAAATAAGGCTGAAAGCGAGAAGGCTTAAACTTGATAATGAAAATGAAGGCTGTTTCATGACACCTACAAAATTTCTTTGATGGCTTATCTGATGGACTGTCAAAAGTGGGTCAGACTTAGGAAAACTCAGCACCTACAAAAGAAGGTGGCAGAGCCTGTAAAATCCCCAGATATAGCACTAAGAATTTTATAATCCTTAAAGGAGGGGAGAGGGTGACTGAGATGCTATTTTTATTTCTTCAATATGAAAGTAAATATGGAAACGATAAGAACAAGCCTATGAAAAGTGAATATTTGAAAGGTATTCAAATATATGTGTTAATAATATTTCATGCTATATATATGCTGATGTGTGGGTACATGTGTTCTTATTTAAGAAAGATAAGCCAGAAAGAAAACCCTGTACTATCAAAAATGATCCAAATAATAAGTGATAGACATGGAAAAATGGGAAGAGAAAGGAGCACACAGGCAGGTGTGTAAGTCGTCCACACTGCATCTCCAACAGCATGGCTACTTGAAGTGCCCGCTGGCTCAAGGGAGACTTACAAAATGCTCCTTTCATAAGTGACCAGATTTTTTAAAAAATCAGCATTTCAGTCTTAACACGAACCCCTTCATTAAATAAAGATGGTTCTTTAACTTCATCTTTACAGTCTTTGGATTTCATATATGAAAAATTTAATGAATGTTCAATTTTAAAAATAGATCATAGTAAATAATACATTATCATCAACCCACTTCAAATGAGTCCCTCCCTCATCACGTGCTTGCTTGTCCCTTTTTGGAAGTTCTGAAAGGTTTTTATAAGTATCTTTCATAGTACTGTCCTAGCTACATGAATTTCCTAATTTAACTAAAAATATTCACTTTTCATGATCATCTTGACTTAGGGCAAGAGTCAGATGTCACAAGCTGTCAGATCCAAGAAGTAAAGAGAAGGTTTACACAACTGATTTTCAATAATGTATCTTTAACAGTCTCTCAGGTTACTGTAATTTGGTCTCTTTTAAATTCCATAAAAATTTAAGGTTGGCTTACAAGGCTTACAAACAGGTTGGTAGACCTGTTTCTATTTCAAATGAAATATCCTTTTTATGACCTGTCACTTTTAATAGTTGCAGAGTTATTTTTATTTGGTGATCAGGCACTAAGCACTTAGGTTTGCATATGAAACTAAAGCAAACTTACTTAATTCTTTATGAATCTTTACACCAATTACACTTCAGGTTAAGTATGTAAATGTTTAAGGAAATGTTTACTGTAGTACTGTGAGAAATATGAGACATGAGTATTCAGGAGGGGAATTTTTTAGGGAATAATTAGTAAACCCACTGAAAGACTAGACAGGGAAATGCAGTCACTTATAGAATAGTTATTGTTAAAATAATGATTTAAGGGTCGGCCAAATAACTCAGCAGATTAAAGCAACTGCAAGCAGGCTCAGGGGCCAGGGGTTCAGATCCCCTGGCGTGCCATGCTGGCCCTGCCGCCCCTCAGGCATGCTGAGCCAGCAATTGGCCTGGGCATAGTGGTGCGGCTGTAATCCCAGCTCTTGGGAGGCTGTAAACAGGCAGATCACGATGAGACTGATGTAATAGAGAGACACTGAATACCCGGGAGACTCTTCCCTAAAATACAAAATAACAACAATAATGATGATGATGATGGTGATTTAAAATACAGAAAGAGAAACTGTGATACAGGTTTAATCACATTGTACCTGTTTTATACATATCAAACAATGAGCTGAATCTGTTCCAATACAAGTTAGAAAAAAAAAAAAAAGAGGATATATAACCTTAGAAATGTTTTAGGTTTCATTTCAGACATGACAAAGAAAGCAATTATCACAACAGAGTCATAAAATATTTTTTATGTTTCCCAAACCCATATAAAATTACATGTAAACCATACTGTGTTCTACTGTCTAAAATTATTAGTCTACATAAAACAAGGAAAAGACCTCAATTTTAAGATGTGCTATTCCCTCTAAATGCTAATGATCACAAGCCCTCATCGAGTCATAAACACTTGCTGCGATGAGGCTGCGACTTCACATGGACAGTGGGTGACTGATCGAGTGGTGGACTGGGGCAAGTTTGGGAGAGTCATAGAAACTTTTAACTATAGGACAAAACAACCTGTTATTCATCTGTGTTTTTTTTATAATTTTTCTTATATGAAGAAATAATTCCTCCACTTCCATTTTTTGTTATACTATGGTATTATATTTTATTTTCTACTATTTTATAGTCCATTATTTTTCCAAGCTTATGAAAGTTTTAAAATATTTTTGGCCTAGGTTATTTTTTGCCACTTTAGAAAGTTTTTAAATTACCATTCTTACCATATCTCATAGTCACTTTTTTGCTGCTGGGACAAATTACCTGACATCCACAGTGAAAGGAGGGAAGGTTCATTTCAGGTTACACTTTGTTGAGGTTTCAGTCCATAGTCAGCTGGCTTGAAGGCAGGGTGGCATGACTGGGGGACATGGCAGAGGAGAAATGGTCCACGCCATGGCACAGAGGAAGCAGCAACATCCGGGTTGCTTTCTCTTTTTTATTCCTTACAGACTACAGGTGCATTTCAAGGTGCCCCTGCAGCCCAGGTGGATCTGCCCTCTGCACTGTGCCCATCATCCATACCCAGAACTATGTTAAATCACCCAGTGGGCTAATCCAGCACCACAAACCCAGGATTCAGTCACTCCCAGAAGCCCCACATACGGTTTTACGAGGCATTAAGGGGACGTCTAGCTATAAGTCCTAACATTCCACTTCTGCCTGCCCAGAGATTAAGCAACAGCCCTTTATGCAAAATCCATTTAGTCCACCTGTAGGAGTTCTAAATCATAACAGTTTCAACATTCCTTGAAAGTCCAAGTCTAGATTCTCCTCTAAAATATGGGACAAATTTATATGCAAGGCCCTGTGAAGACTAAAAGAAAGATAAATGTTTCCCATTGTCAAGTAACTAAATGAACACTCTTATTCCACAAGGTATAGGGCCTGCTAAATAGCTCAGTGGATTAAAGTGCCTGCAAGCAGGTGCAGGGGTCAGGGATTTGATCCCAGGGTCTTCCTTGCCCTGTTGGCCCTGCTCCCAGGGCACTCTGAGACAGTGATTGAGACTGGGTGTGTTGTCCCATGCCTATAATCCCAGCACTTGGGAGGATGTAAGAAGAATCACTACTAGTCTGATATAGTAGTGAGACCCTGAACACCCTGTAGACCCTTCCCTAAAATACAAAAAAAATACATTAAAAAAGGGTATAAATTGGAAATATAAAAGAATGGAAACAATGCAAGATTAAAAATCAATCAGGGTAACCATTTAATCTCCTAGTCCCTGGACCAGCATCTAGGGCAATGTTCATAAGGTGAAAATTCCAAGCGGCTTCAGTGGCTGCATCCATGGGGCACTGCTGGTGACTCCAGATCTCATGAGTTCTCCTTTGGCTATAGAGGTCAGGGTCCCCGGATTGCTCAGTACTATGAATTCAGTCCTGAGGAACACATTCTGTTCACTTCTGCCTTTCTGGAACAAGGTTACATGGAGATACCTTCGTGTGTGTGGAGTGGTCCCTTAAAGCAAATTCTTTCACTGTAACAATTCTGAGGCTGTGAGGCCAGGGAGATAGCACATTAGAATAAGAGCTTGCCTGCCAAGCACAAGTTCCTGAGTTCAATCCCAGTATCACAAAAAATAAAAAAATTTTAAAAAAGACCCCACGATTTTGAGGCTACAAAGAGTAGAATTCTGATGGCTGTTGTGACATACTCAGGTCATCTTTTCTGTTGTCTTATTACGAAACACTTGGCTTTTATACTAATCTTTTCAGCAAACAAGTTTTCCTCCACTCCCTTTTGCAGGTCACAATTTTTGCAGAACTTCTTTCTTGGACAAACTTAAAACCTTAATCACTTTGCTAGGCTGCTTTCTCTTAATTTTCAAGTTATACCTGGCTGAAAGCATCCAACAGTAACCATGCCATCACCTGAAGTCCAACTTCCAATGCAACTTATTTCTTGTTTAAACTTCTTAAGGCTTATATTAGTTACTTTGGGCTTACTAAATACCTGATACCCAAAGTTAAAAAGAAAAAGGTTTATTTAGCTCACATTTTGTAGTGGTTTTTGTTCCATAATCAGCTGTTTTCCATTCAGGTAGTCATGGCACAGGCTCAAAAGTTCATGGAAACCTGAGACAGTAAAAGCAATCAGAGCAAAAATATGATAACAAACTTCTTTTCTTCTCTTATGTTGTGCACAATCTACCCACCCCAAAGCAGATGTAGAGCTCACATCACTAATGCCAGCACTGGAAAATGAACCTGCCACAAACTCCAGATTCAACTACACTCAGCAAGTCTGCCTTCATGACAGCATATGCTAGAAAGGGGGATATCTGGACACAAACCGTAACAAGCCTGGTCTTTTCCAACTGCATGCTAGTCAACATTCAAGTCTTTGGAGCTTGGACCAGCATCTCCCATCAAGCTGGACACAGATCATCCTAGGACTGCCTCCCCAGCTGCATCTCTACACCTTTGCATGCTCCTTCAACAAATATTACCAAAGGTCTCAAAACAACATGATCAGGTGCAATCACAGCAACAACTCCATTTTTGGTACCAAAATCTCTCTTAGTTAACTCTCTTGTTGCTGAGACAGTATATCTAAAACCCACAAGTTAAAGGAGGAAAGGTTCATGCATTGCACAGATTTCAGTCTATCATCATCTTCTTCCAAGGCAGGATGGCATGGAAGAGGGGCATGACAAATGAATAAGCTCACTCTAGACAGACAGGCTGGAGAAGTCTTCCTTCTGATTTGTTTTGTGATTACACAGAGTCTATAAGGCTATACATTGATGCTATCCATACACAGAGCAGGCTTTCCCTCCAGTAACCACATCACCCACATGCAAAATTTCACTAAATTACTCAGCAGATGAGTCCAGTATCACAACCATCATGCAATGACTCTCCAAAGCCTCAACACTGAATATGTGAGAATCCAAAGGACCATCCAGGAAGAAGCCATAACAGCGAAAGCATTGGAGATTTTTCACTTTGAGAATTTTAAAATTAAACTTACCTTTATTATAATGATTCAGTTATAAATTTTCCACTATCATTTTGTTGATAAAATCTTCATTAAGAGTCCTTGGAAACAGACAAATACATGAGTTTATCTTTACAATATGTTATTATCATTCATATTCTATGAAGAATTTTCATGATAGATTTAGGGTTAAACTTTGAAACAATAGTGTAACATAAGTAACTGTCAGAGGGGATGCTAAGCTAAAGTCAAAATGGATTAAAGATCTAAATATTAAAACAGAAACACTAAATCTCCTGGAAAAGAAAGTAGGAGGAACTCTTGAAGTGATGGGGGTAGGTAAAAGGTTCATGAACAAAAATCAAATTGCATGGGTAACATTAGAAAGAATTAATAACTGGGACCTCCTCTTTTGAGAAGTTTTGCATGTCAAAAGAAATTACCAACAAAGTGAAAAGACAACCCACAAACTTAGAAAAAATCTTGACTAATGATCACTCAGAGAAAGGTCTGCTCTCTCAAATTTATAAAGAACTAAGAAACATTATGGCCCCTAAATTTAAAGACCCAATCCAAAATTGGGCATCTGAGATGAACACACAACTCTCAAAGGATGAGATTAAGGAAGCAAATAAATATACGAAAAAATGCTCTACATCACTAGCCATCTGTGAAATGAAAAAAGAACACTGAGACATCATCTCACTCCCAAAAGAATGGCTGTTGTAAAAAAATAAATCAAATAACAACAGTGATGGAGAGACTGTGGGGAAAAGGGGACACTTCTCCACTGCTGGTGTGAATGCAGACTGGTGCAACCATTACGGAAGTCAGTGTGGAGACTCCTTAAAAAACTAGGACTGGAAATCCCATTCAAACTAGCTATCCACCTACTGGGAGTTTTCCCAGAGAAACTGAAAACATCATATCCTAGTGACACATGTATACCAATGTTTATAGCAGCACAATTTGTGATAGCCAAATCTTGGAACCAACCAAGATGTCCATCACCTGAGGAGTGGGTAAAAAAGATGTGCTATTTTATACAATGGAGTATTACTCAGCTAAAAGAATGATAAACTTGAAGCCTTCATATTTAAGTGGATGCCACTCAAAGATATACTTATAAGTAAATAAACCAGACACACATGTGTAAATATTATATAGTCTCCCTAATATAAGAAGTCAAGAGAATAAATAAAAATAGAAAGGTTAACACGACTAAAAGAAAAGTGAGAACTTGAGTATTAGGCAATGAAGAGAGTGCAAGGAGAAAAGCCAGGAAACATGACAGGGGAAAATCCATACATTTATATGTACAAGTTGGGTAAAGCAATGATCTTGAGAATCTTTAGGAGGTTTTTGAAACTAGTAATTACCTTGACTAACTACATATACTGATACCTGTGAACTAAGCAACTGCACTGAAGATAGCAATGTGTAAGTGTAGGATCATGCTTGGAATGCCTGTCATTCTGATCCTTTAGATATAGGTACTGCTTGTCATGACATACCAATTATTGTCATACCATCTCTCAAGTAAATGTTTGTTTAAAACAAAGGTAATATAGCCAGGTGTGGTGGTGCAGGCCTGCAATCCCAGCACTCGGGAGGCTGAGGCAGGAGGATTGTTGTGAGTTTGAGGCCAGCCTGAGCTACAAAGTGAGCTTAAGGCCAGCCTGAACTGCATAGTGAGAGCCTGTCTCGAAAAGACAAAAAAAAAAAGGTAATAAATGAAAACAATAGACAGGAAAGCAGTGTCGCAAGATCTACAAACTGTGGAATAGAGTTTCAGACTAAATCCTGAGAGGATTTGACTAACCTTATGAGATACAAAAGCCACAATTCTTGTTATATAGGTCTTGCTTTATCTTGATCTTAACCATCCAGTAGAAAAGTATAAAAACAAAGTATAAAACATAAAGCCATATTAATATGATGAGCTGTAAAAGGCTCAAGTCAACAATTTCTGACATTGCCAATCTTACAGAAAACCCACTACTACTATGGACTACTGGATTATATTGGAATATTTTGCTGAATTCACTCACCAGATGACAATGGAATACCCTCTGACAAATCTAAACAAAAAAGGGGATACAAATGAATGATCATTTTTTTCTGTATATTCAAAATAGTTAGGATAGATATACAGCTACATTCTCTTAATTCAATGAATAGAAAGATTTGTTCTGATGGTGTGTGTGGACAGGATATCATGTTTTCATCTTGTACAATGAATAACCACTAAGACAAGGATATGCAGTGTATTAATTATTGAACCTGTCCTATTAACCAGTTCTGAAACTGTCTCATTGCCATTTCTTTCTCAATGAAATTATTTTTTAAAAATGGCTATATGACATATTGCTTTTCTCAGTATTTTGAGTTTCTCTTTTTTCTGCAAATAACCATCATAAAAGGATGAAAAAATATAAACGTTTCACAGAAGATTATACTCCTAGGAAAATGTGGATAAAACCAGTAGCACCAGAAATAAACAAATATCATTGCCTACTTCTGAAGTGATTCAATGCTTTCTGATGCCCTTTCCAGTTCCTTTATAAAGGAAAGTGGCTCAAGTCTGGTTGTGATCTGAGGTGTGGATCTAACTATATTTAGGGTGTGATGACATATACACTTATTTCTTTTTGTCCATTTCTGTGCTTTTTAGAGAAAGCCTGCAACTGTAATACTTACCAATTGTCTTAGTTTCTGTAGGGAGAGAGGGAATTCTGGTCTGATGTCCTGTCCATAATTCCACTGTCCATCTATTGTTTATTGGAGGCCACTGAAGTTTGAGGTGGAAGTGATAAATGGGAAGGGTGTAGTACCTGGTTTCAATTTAATCAACTGGATATTACAAAATACCATGTACTAGAAACCTATGGGACCACATATATTGCTAGTAACTGTGAAGCTGGGAAGTCCAAGTCCAAGTCATCACCAAATTCAGCAGCTTCAAAAAAGCTCACCTAATTGTTTATAAATGATGTATTTTATGTTTTCTCACAATATGGCAAAAGTGAGGAGTTTCTCTCTGCTGTCTTTTTTATAAAGCCACTAATGCTGACCATGAAAGCCCTGCCCTTATCACTTACTCAACACCTACAAATCTCCTATTATCACATATTGTATTCATATTTCAAAAATATATGTTTGGAAGCAATGAAAACACTCAGACAATAGCACAAAATACCTTGAATCTTACTGTCTTACTCTAAATCTCACTCGAAAAGGAAGTTATAAAATTTCCACATTCCTTCCTGCTTGTCCATGGCTATTTTATCAGCAGTCCAAAGGAAGAAAACTAATTATCCAGGCAGGTTCATGCATTCATTTTCTTCTGGCCTTAATGTAATAATGATCATGTTAACAATCATCACCAAGCTTTAAGGGTTCTTTTCAAGTTCATTTTCAATGCTATTTCTCCTCTTCCTACATTTTTAATTTTCAATACATCAATTTATGAGGATTAGCAATCTTCATGCCAATCTTGATTTAACATCTGAAACATTATGTAGAATGCTATTTGAAGAGGATAATGTATTAAACCAATACTAATCCTCATTATTCAGCTCAATATAGTGAAACTCATAAATTATAGCATTATAATTATAATCAGCCTCAATAAAATGGGATAATGCTTTGTTAAACATTGATTAGGGAAAGTCCAGGGTACTTATTGTTAAATAATCTCTCAATCTCTTATATCCAATTTTCTTTCAAATTCTGCTCCATAGCCCCCTTAGACATAATTTTTTACTATTTTCTGAATTGCTTAATTATTATATAAATATGAATACTAGGATATCAGAATCCATTAATTCTAGGGAAACACTATAAAATCTTATGCTTTCTGACCTTTACATCTTGTTTAAAGCTTTGTTAAAGTTGTACTATGTTATCTGTTCTTTTTTATTTTTTTTTTCTTCTGGCATCAGGAATTGAACTCAGGACCATGCATGTGTCAGGCAGGCAGACACTTTTCCACTGAACTAATCCCAGGCCCTCTGTCCATCTGTAGAAATTCACTTTTGTTTGACATTTTGAGCTTGAATGCCTTATGACCCACTCGTTGTCATACCGTACTATATCAAATATCTCTCTCCTATTAGAGCTGATACTATGCAATAAAATCAAAACTTCGCACTTACTTTTTGAGATTTCAGTGTTTGACTGACAGACCTACGTTTAAAGCTATAGTTCTCTTGCCATGACATTTTAAATTGTCTGATATTTGATGTATTGTTGTATGACTATGTTTCTCAGATTATGTGGACCCATGTGGCTATGTGTGAATCATTAGGATTTCTGTGGATTTCAAAAGCTAGGGTAAGAGGTCATGACACTAATTCTGATGCAATAAAAATTATATTTTAGTTACTTTTTTGACAAATTGTAGCTTAATGCTTTCATTCAATGTTACTTAACCAAAGAACTTTGCACTATGCTTTTTGCTTATACACATATACTCCGCCAATTTGGTGAGGCTATGACTGAAATCAATCTATATAACAATATACTGGTAGTTTATTGCAAATACAATTCTACTTAATCTTAATTAAATTATTAATTGTATCAATAATTAGATAATATAATCACTGAAGTTTTATAACTATTGATTTTCTTATTAAAAATCATGTAACCACATGTGCTCATTAAAAATGTCAATGTTCTAAGATTGTGAAACTATGAAGCTTTTTTGTATTTAGAAAGGATCACCAATACTATAAGTCGATGATTTCTAAACATAAATTTTCTTAGTTTGGATTTTATTCCTTTTTTATGTGTGTGGCCAGCTCAGCCTGCCCTGGGGGTGGGATGGTGGGGCATATGGTGCCGGGGACTGAGCAGTGGTCCCTGTACACTTGCCTAAGTAGGCACTTCAGGCCACTGAGCTGTACCTCCAGCCCTTGAATTTTATTCTTTAAACTATTAAGACAAATACACTAGCAAGGAAAAGTAAGTTTTAAAAAAGCAAACCAAAAAAGAGGAAACTAGTAATTCATCCATTCTACTTGGAGAAATGCTAGTAATAACACACCTACATTGTAAAGCATAGTAACCCTGTGTTTTTTAAGAAAAATTCACCATTCTTTAGGGTACATACTTCTGTAAGAAAATCTACTAGCATATAAAAATAATGATGAGCATGCTCTCTTTAAAAGTTAAATGTCTAATTTAATAATAAATGGACGTTCTAAAATATTCTAGCTATATTGTAGGAATAAAACATAAATTTTCATATTAATAGTACTGCTCTAATAAAAAAACTGTCTTCAGTTACTTATGATCAAATTGTTGGCTCAGTGTCTATGATCTTCCTGGTGGCTGCATGCCAGATTAGCAATATTGCAAACCTGAGTCTATCAGCTTGAGGTGCTGTTACCGGCCGGCGTAGCTACAGCACTTAATTTAATTAGATGAGACTTCCATTGTTGAAACTGCTGAACACAGTCTTTTTGACGGAGCCAAGGAAGAATCTAATTTATTAGACCTTTGAAGCTGAGCTGTAGGATTGTTATTGTGGTGTCTCACAGCAACTGCAATGTTTTGAATATAAATTCTGAATCCCAATGAAAGCAGTATTTCCAAGATCTATCCTGCGTGTATTGCTGATGCACTAGGCATTTTTCCTGGGAGCTGTGTGGGCTATTATGACCTCAGTTATTGTTGGCTTGCAAGAGAGAATACAGTTTCCCAGTATTATGGTAAGAAGAAATTCGGTGTCGTGAGGGGTGTAGTGTGCTCGAATGAAGGAGAGCAGCGTTTTATTTCACCTTTGTTTCATTGTGTGATATTGAATTTCCATTTTCTTCCAGCAGGCTTATAGACCAGAAAAAGAACAAACATTTCTCTTGAAATAAGAGCTATTATAAAGCTTATAAAATAAATTTTAAAAGGAACTTTGAGATCTTTAGGAGAAAAGCAATTAATTTTTATTGAGCAACTGCTGCATGCTTGGCATGAAATAACAGGCAAAACAACTATCAACAAAGAACCTGAGTCTTTGTCCCCCAGAAAATACATTTAAAATAAGGACTGAATTTCTCTATATGCTAAGGACATACCTGCTTTGTAGATAAGATAAAACACATTTTATTGCATACTCCTTGAATTAAAAATGGCAGATTTTAATTTTATACTCAACAGAAAAGAATAAAATTACAACTATAAAATCTTACTGGGAGATATTAATAGCTTTGGATTTTTATTTAAAAGCATTTGAAAGTACTTAATTCGGTGTTTTTTTTTTTTTTTGAGACTGAGTTTCACATTATAGTTCAGACTAACCTGCAACTCAGTGTGTAACATAGGCTGGCAGCAAACTCATAGTGATCCTCCTGCCTCAGCCTCTCAAGTTCTGGGATTATAAGTATGAATACCATACCCAGTATTGAAGTATTTTATTGTACACATCAATTTTCTTTGCAGAAGACCTTGGAAACAAAGGTACAGCACTTGAATAAGAATTTTCACTGTGTAGTAGGGAGTAAAACCTTGACAGTCACTGAGAAAATATGAATGAATTACATCATCTCTTAAACAATATCCTAAATCCAAAAATATAAAGTTTTAAAAAAGTAGATAAGTTCTCTGTTCTTAGTTGTTAATCCAGTTTAGAGCCTAGCAGGATAATGATATACAACAAAAAATATTAGACAAACACTAAAGGGATCCTAAGGTGCATTAAAGGATATAATAGAAGGATCTAACACCAGATGATGAATTCAAGGTAGGCTTCTCTCAGGGGATGTCTAATCCAAAATCTGAAAGACAGAAAAATGTTAGCCAAGGGAGGTTAATATGACTGCTTCATCTTTTTATTCTCATTGAAACATCTATGCCCCTCTATTTTGCTAGTAGGAATAGTTCTCTTCTTCATTAAGAAAGATAACTTGACTAACAAAACAACTATAAAGAACAATAAATGCCAGTCTAGTAATGAATATCCATATATATTCAAATATTTTAAATGGATTGACACACTCATATTTTTCTGCAGATTTTTCTTATTTAAAAAAGCTGTGACAAGCATGTGCTCGGAGAAGATACAGTGATTATTCCTAAGAAGACTTTTAGATATTTTGAGCGAATATTGAACATGAAAAATGTTTCAGAGTGCTAAAGGTCAGAAGTAAGACAATAAAGCAAACAAGAAAAAGAGAAAAGAGAAAGCACAATGAACTTAGATGCACGGTGAGGAGTGAAATGGTCTGCTCATATGAACAGGTTCCGAGAAGAGACTTTTGCTTTTGTCAGTACAGTATACATACATGATCAAAGCAGGAAAAAAAAAGCCTTCGTGCCTGTAGAACCCTTGATGACACAGCTTCTTTCGTGATCTACAGAGGCTCTCATAGAGCCCGAGCTTGGACCTGGCATTTCTTTTACGTCCTTGGCTTTTACCCATCACCAATTGCTCATGATGATAACGTATTGATCATTTCACCATCTTTCATAGATGTTTTATCTGTGTGAATTCAGCAAAATAATCCAATATATTCCCATAGTCTGTAATAGTAGTGGGATAGCCGCAGAACTGGCAATGCCAGAAGTTGTTGACTTGAGCCTCTTACAGCTCAGTATACTGATATGGCTTTACTTTTTATGCTGTGTAAGAAGCAGAAAGACAGATTTGCAGCTGCTTGCATATAGCTATCTTCCTGGACAGCCTATTTGAATGCGCTGCCCTTCAGTCTGTAGGTGAAGTATTCTTGAAGGCATAGGGTGGGATGGCTTGGCCTTTCAGTTTTTACAAGCTAGTTTGGTTTTCCAAACAAATGATAATATATTAAAATATGATTTGAGGTCACTGAATAATTTTCATCTTAATTGAATTAGCACTGAGAATTTCAGAAAGCAGGACTTCTCAATCATCAAAAGTAATATTGCTCGTATGTCTATTTGTAGAAACATTTGGAAGATTTAAACATAAAGAAGTATATCTCTATTTGAAATTAATCTTGAGCATTACATTGAAAGGCAGTTTTCCCCACTAAGTAGAATAGTATCTCAATATTTTTTGAATTAAGAGTCTTAGCAGTTCTCCTCATGGCAAGCCCTATCTCATTTAAAATTTATGCTATGCACTCAACAGGAAAGTTATCAGTTTCCCCGACTGTGTGAAAACTGATAGCATTCATTGATCAAGGATAGATGAACTAAACTTGTTTATTCAGCTTTGCTTGCTCTTCCATGATGTTTTCATTCACAATCTTGGGAATATACATATGAAATCACACATATGAGGGAAAATAATCAAATCATTTTTAAACCATAGTAATAAATAAATTATGCAGTCACTCTGCCTCTGTCTTATTCAGAGATCAAAATTATCTGAATGGTTTTACATGAAATATGTTCATTAAGATCGTACAAGGGTTTCTTCAGGATCTTTGCTACATATAATACAAGTGTCACAGATTCTTTGCATAAGTGAAATAAAGATATAGTTTGGCAGCTAATTGTATCATTCAATGAATTTTATTATGAATATGAAATTACATAATGCTTAACTGAGTTTGTATGTCAGGTCAACTGTGACATATTTGTAAGTTGAAAGGATCATTATTTTAGAAAAATCTAGGAATCTCCTTGCTTAATTTCCAGTACACTGTAGGTGACAATCTTTTCCTCATAGTCTGCATGGATTCCATGTTTTCGTAGCACAGCAAAGGCTTCAGGGTTTATATTGAGGATATTTTGTGTTTTTCTTATGCATTCTGTCAACTGATAAATAGCTCCATCTCTTAGCCAGAGTTACAACTCGCTTTTCTCCTATGCTCCTCTTTAAGTCAGGCTTTCCCACTCTATATTTTAAAGCCTGGTTCCTCAGAGGATTAGCTGCTCATTTGTTACAGTGGTCCTTCCCACATGAAAATCTTCTTTTGCTATCCCAATTTCCCATAGTTAAATCTTCTTCTCCTACACTATCCCCAAGTCTTTATCAATTCCAACCCTGGAATTTCGATATATGCCACCTCTGCTACACAGCACATCCTACAATTTCCAACCAAACAAAGCGTAATAGCTGCTGCTTGCTAAGTTTGACTCTGGAACAAAACTGAAAGAATTTGAAATATTTGCTACCTATTTAAATGTGAACATTTTACTTGGTTATAACATGTGCATCATATTTACTTTCCCCTCTTAGAACAGGATGACTGTAAAAGTGCCTGCTGCATAGGTGTTTTGAGCATTAAATAAATTATTACCATCATACAAGCCCAACAGGAACACGTTCCTCACAGTTAGTGGAAGCATGTCCTGCACAAGGCATTGTAGGGGCATCTGTCACTGCGGAAGTGTCATATAGTATACTCTAGATGGGACAGCTCAGTCACTTGCTGTGGATTCTTGATGTAACTCAAAGAAATGCTTCGGGCAAGATGAATGGCAACATGATATGACATATCATGATATAATAATCTTTTTAAGAAAATGAATACGCTGTAAAAATGATAAACAGTATGTAAAAGTAAATCTGCTAACATGCTTGTTTGTTCTCAAGTGTTACATTCTGTACTCCATTCTCTCTGGTGCATTTCTGAACAGTGGGAGGCTCCGTACATTAATACGTCATCACAAAAGCATGTAAACAATGTCTTGCACTATAACCATTAAGCATATGTAGTATCACTTCCTGAGAGGAATGCTTTGGTTCTGCTGTGGTCTAATAGAACACTACTGCATACGCACTCTATTGTTAGGTACAGCGTTGTTATGTTAGGTACCATGTTATGTCCATGGTACTAGGTGCTTAAACAGTGCTCGGCACCATAAAGACACCCATAAGAGCCTACAGAGTGAAGCGTGTATAGAAATATTCATGTTTTTATTTACTTCTTTTTAAATATTTTTCTAATGATATTCATATTCAGCCCAACACTGGTCTGCTGTGTCCTCGCCTGGGACTCACTTGAAGTTTGGATAATTATAAATCATTTCACATTTTGTCGTACAATAACTGATCACTGGTTTTGTCTGTCCTTGTTTTCAAATTGCTAGTGCCTTGCCTGATTTACTCACTAAAGACCTTTCATGCATAAAATATCTCTTTCATGTAGGTGTTTCAAGGACAAACAGATAATATATGGTAAACACATGCCAGAGCACGCAGGAATGCTCAATACTTTCCAGCTTGCCACTCCATCTGCTGTGCCTATGCTGACTGATAAGCCTCAACTAGTCCTGCGCAAAAAGATTTGTTTCTGACATTCTTGTAATGGTGATTTACAGGCAATAAACTTTAGGGCAGACACTTATATGATAATCTTTGACCTTAACTATGAAAAATACACTTAATTTTAGGTTTCAGCTATCTTAGAAATTAATCATTGGTCACTTCTCAGTAAACCTGTTCATTAACCATACTGGCTACAAAAATAATATGCATTGGGAATGGAAAGATTAAAAGAGTTGAAATGATTGCATAATGAGAAATAATTAGGGTAAAATTTTCTACTAAACAACTGTAAAGATACTAGATCACTTTTATATAACAAAAGATTTCAGTTCTGTACACCCCAAGAAACAAACAAAAGAAGGAATACATTTATTAGAAACAAAAAAATGCATTGGAGAGAGCCTTTATTGATCTTGGTGAAAATCTCAGTGGATAAAACACTCAATAAAATATACTCCTCACTTTCCACTAGAAAGGGCCTTTTATTCTTTGTGTCTCTTTAAATAGTAAGTTAAAAATTTCCCTACTAGCTGTATGCATAAATCCTTGAAAGTGTATATGTGCAATAAAATATAAGACTTTGATGCCTGTGTAATATTTATATCAAAATAATTGATACAAATTATACATGGTCCATTAAAAATCAGGAAGGAATATTTAAATGCAAAGCACTGCATTACTGCTTCATGCAGGAAATATTTACCTCCAATAACATAGAAATTAATGTACTGGATAGTTAATTGCTAGGTATAAAAGATTTTTAAAATCTTCAAAATTAAATATGGATATATAACTGAAGAAATAACTTATGGCATTAGCAAAAGTCAGTTTTCTACAATCTACTCTAATCCAGGGTTCTGTTAATCATTGTCATTATGTACTTGTGTCATGTTGTTTGTAGAGAAAGTGGGTTTCATTTGAGCATGTTTACAGTCATATGCCAAGACTGTTTCTTCTCTTTCCCATATGTCCCTCTTCTCCCATAGTCTTACTTCTAATTTAGCATCATCATTTTCTTTTAGATTTTGCATATGAATGAAACTAAAATATTTAGGTTTTTGATTTATTTTGTTTAACATTATGACTTCTAATTTATCCACTTTTCTGCAGATGATTTGATTTCATTCTCTTTTGTGGTTAAATAATACTACACTGTCTAATATACCAT